>SJYT01040511.1:0-20618 GCA_006410635.1 Cephalophus harveyi
CCACCTGATAAGAAGAGCCCACTCAAAGGAAAAGACCCTGATGCTGGGAAAGATTGAGGGCAGGAGTCAAAGCGGGGGGAGGGCGACAGATGAGATGGTTGGATGGCATCACCAACTCAATGGACATGAGTTTGAGCAGACTCTGGGAGACAGTGGAGGGCAGGGAAGCCCGGCATGCTGTAGTCCATGGGGTCACAAAGAGCTGGACACGACTTAGCGACTAAACAAGGATGACTGTAAGAAAGTAGCAACCTGAAAGGCTTAAAAACAACAGAAATGTATTACCTCACTGTTCTAGAGCCTAGAGTCCAAAAGCAAGGTGTCACCAGTACACACATACTTTTTGAAACCTGAAGGGGAGAATCCTTTCTTGGCTCTTCCTAGTTTCTGGCAGTTTGCTGGCAATTTCTGGCATTCCTAGACTGGCAGCTGCAGAATTCCAATCTCTGCCTTCATCAGCACATAACGTTCTTCCCCTTCCTTATCACCATTGTCTTCTTAGAAAGACATCTGGCCATGTTGGATTAGGATCCACCCTAATTTAGTATGAACTCACCTTAATTAACTGCATCTACAATCACGCTATTTCTCGATAAGGGCATATACTGAGGTATGGAGGGCAGTTAAAATTTTAACATTATCTTTTAGGGAAGCACAGTGCAGCCTATGAAATCACTTTGCTCAGCCTTTTGGATGGATCTGACTCCACGTTTAGCTCAAGAGCTTGGCTTGTGGCTCAAACCTAGTCAATCAGAGCTTTTCTTTAAGTTGCCTCTCCCCCAGCTTCCACTTTTCTGATAACCAGAGAACATCCTCCTGCCTGGGCTGCTTGGTTCAGCTCTGTGCCTATCTACGAGTCAGAGTGAATTAAACACAATGGGGATTTTGCTGAGATTTCAAAGGAAGGAGCATTTCAAAGGATGGCAACACCGACTCAATTAAACTCTGGTTTAATTGTGCATTGTTTAATTCTGAACCTAAGGCATGTTAAGCCTAGACCTCCCACTGGCAGCCCTCTTACCAAGAATTGTGCCCATTCATGGAGGAATGTTGAGGAGAGAGGAGAGAGGGAGGGAGATTAGTCAGGGTTCTCTAGAGAAACAGAACTAAGAAGTCATTTCTTGCAATGATGGAGACTGAGAAGTCACAAGATCTGCAGTTAGCAAGCTGCAGACTTGGGTCTCCAGATAAGAGATCCAAGATTATACTGGTGATATATTTCCAGTCTGAAGACCTGAAAACTGGGAGAACTGATGGTATAAATTCCAGTCCCCAAACTGGCAGCCTTTAGACTCAAGAAAAGCCAGTTTTTCCAGTCAGAAGGCAGGAAAAGACTGATATCCCAGCTCTAGCAACATTTATAGGCCATCAGACCTTCAACTGATTGCTTGAGGCCCACCCACATTCAGTTCAGTTCAGTCACTCAGTCATGTCCGATTCTTTGCGACCCCATGAATCGCAGCACGCCAGGCCTCCCTGTCCATCACAAACTCCCGGAGTTCACTCAGACTCATGTCCATCGAGTCCGTGATGCCATCCAGCCATCTCATCCTCTGTCATCTCCTTCTCCTCATGCCCTCAATCCCTCTCAGCATCAGAGTCTTTTCCAATGAGTCAACTCTTCACATGAGGTGCCCAAAGTATTGGAGTTTCAGCTTTAGCATCATTCCTTCCAAAGAAATCCCAGGGCTGATCTCTTTCAGAATGGACTGGTTGGATCTCCTTGCAGTCCAAGGGACTCTCAAGAGTCTTCTCCAACACCACAGTTCAAAAGCATCAATTCTTCAGCGCTCAGCCTTCTTTACAGTCAGACTCTCACATCCATACATGACTACTATTTTGAGCATTACTTTACTAGCGTGTGAGCTGAGTGCAATTGTGTGGTAGTTTGAGCATTCTTTGGCATTGCCTTTCTTTGGGATTGGAATGAAAACTGACCTTTTCCAGTCCTGTGGCCACTGCTGAGTTTTCCAAATTTGTTGGCAGATTGAGTGCAGCCCTTCCACAGTATCATCCTTCAGGATTTGAAACAGCTCAACTGGAATTCCATCACCTCCACTAGCTTTGTTCACAGTGATGCTTTCTAAGGCCCACTTGACTTCACATTCCAGGATGTCTGGCTCTAGATGAGTGATGACACCATCGTGATTATCCGGGTCATGAAGATCTTTTTTGTAGAGTTCTTCTGTATATTCTTGCCGCCTCTTCTTAATATCTTCTGCCTCTGTTAGGTCCATACCATTTCCATCGTTTATCGAGCCCATCTTTGCATGAAATGTTCCCTTGATATCTCTAATTTTCTTGAAGAGATCTCTAGTCTTTCCCATTCTGTTCTTTTCCTCTATTTCTTTGCATTGATCCACATTAGAAAGAGCAATCCATTTTATTCAGTCTAATGATTCAAATGTTAATCTCATTTTAAAACCCTCTCTTTTCAAAAATAGCCCTCTTTTCTTTTTTACCCTCTGCAACCTTTTAAATATCTTTGAGGCAGCCCTTATGCTAAGGTTTGTCAAAGCAAGTTTCAGGGCACGTCTTTTGCAAGTATTCTCATTTGAGATTGTAGAGGCATTGTTCCTGGTGAAGTTAAGGTTCTTTCTTCACTGCTGCTGCTGCTGCTAAGTCACTTCAGTCGTGTCTGACTCTGTGGGACCCCGTAGACAGCAGCCCACCAGGCTGCCCCGTCCCTGGGATTCTCCAGGCAAGAACACTGGAGTAGGTTGCCATTTCCTTCTCCATTTCTTCACTGCAGAATCATTCAAAGACAAAGCAGAGAGATTAAGAAACTAAAATGAAAGTATTTAAGCAAAAATACACTCTCCAAGGAAGAGTAGGCTGCCCCGTCCCTGGGATTCTCCAGGCAAGAACACTGGAGTAGGTTGCCATTTCCTTCTCCATTTCTTCACTGCAGAATCATTCAAAGACAAAGCAGAGAGATTAAGAAACTAAAATGAAAGTATTTAAGCAAAAATACACTCTCCAAGGAAGAGCAGGCACACAGATGAGGGGCTACTGCCCTGGGTTTCTTTGGCAAGTTGTGAGGGGCATACACCCGAAGGGGCAGAATATTCACTGGGTAAGGAAGAGTTTGAAAAAACTCATTTGAAAAGACCCTGATGCTGGGAAAGATTGAAGGCTGGAAGAGAAGGGGACAACAGAGGATGAGAATGAGAGGTTGGATGGCATCACCGACTCAATGGACATGAGTTTGAGTGAACTCCGGGAGTTGGTGATGGACAGGGAGGCCTGGCATGCTGCAGTCCATGGGATCACAAAGAGTCGGACAGGACTGAGCCACTGAACTGAACTGAACTGAAGGAAGAGTTTGGGGATCATATTCCTTGGTTTTCATCCCAGCTCCACTTTCCCGAGGAGAGGGGTGATTCTTGTCCTTATTTAGCTTAGATCAGAAGTGTCATGGTGTCAGCTCATACCAGGCTCCCCAGTCCATTGGATTTTCCAGGCAAGAGTACTGGGGCGGGGTGCCACTGCCTTCCCCATCTTATCTGCAAGGCCAGCCTTATGGTAATGAGAGCACAATGAACAACTGGTCACAGTTTGAAGGGGTGAGATTCCTGCCTTCCCCCATCTGTCTTTGTCTACTGCCCAGACACTTATCACCCAAAATGTATGGTTTCCTATCAGTCCAGAGGCTCCTGCTTTCCTTTGTCTGCCCATGGACCCCTACTGTTTACCATTTGCATGATCTCCTGCCACCTGGCCCCTGCTGCCATTTCTCTGCTCATCCCTAGCCACCTCCCTGCTGGAACAGTATTTTGCACCTATTATTTGTTCTTAATCTTTGGGGTTTTAAACTGACACCAAAAAAAAAAAGTTTTTTAACATCTTGTTATAGATCCTTTTATATTTTGGTTAAATTGTTCCTGTATGGAATATTTTTTTAAATGGAAAAAGAAAAAAAAAGAAAAGAAAGAATAGTTGTTCTGTACTTTTCAAACATCTAGCTATTTCTATTTTTATGATGAAATTTTCTTCAGACAGAACAAAACATTGCAATGGGACATCTCAGATACTAAACCCTTAGACCTCTTCAGTTTTTAACCTGAAATTATCCTATCGTATTCTAAAAGAAGCTTATTCTCTACCATTTACATTCCAAAACTTGGTGCTTCTGAACCCTCAATTAAGCCTAGCTAACTTAATTATCTTAGCTAAGTGTTTCTTTCTCATTCAGCTTGTAGTTCATTTATCCCTTCCTGGGATATAAGTCATTATGATAGAGCTATATAACCAATAGAGTTGTTTGTCAGGAAGTCATTTTAATGTCTTTGAAAGACTGAATTATCACAGTTTATCTGAGTTCCATATCGACATAAAGAAAGAATTGAATTCAAGCCCAATAAAGCCATCTCTTTTTGGTCTTTATCCTCTTTGACTGCCCTGTATCAATTGCATATTAAAGTTACTGACCACATCTCATTTCACGGGGCTGCCTCTGCCTCCGCCTGTAATGTAGAGACTTTTGGACATTTTCTCTTCCCTTGATTTCTGTGGCTGACTCTCTTCCTACATTTGGACTTTCCTCCCATCTGCTTCTTTGGATCTTAGCCAGTATCATTGGCCATTTTCTTCTTTTCTTTCCCTTAGCAGTTGCATCCATACCCTGGTAGAATGGCCACCTCTCTGCACCTAATTTCCCTGGCATCATCTTTACTTTCTTATTTGTTCCCTTGCAGTGACTTGTGTATTTATGTTTATTGTGGTCCTTATCACATCAAAGTGCAATCGTTTTCCTGTCAGACTGTCTTTGCATCTTTGACTTTTAGATCATTGACATTAGGGATGTGGTTTCTGGTTCACCCATCCAGAACCAGACATATAGAAAGTGCTCTTGAGTGATCGAAGTTTTCTGTCTTTACTATGCTTGTGGATAACATCTGTATGTCTGTGTAATTCCTCAGACTAAACATGGATAAAACAAATGGAATCATTGTTTACTATTGTCAATTAGAAAATGGCACTTGCCATGGGTGCTTGCCATCGACCTCTACAAGGATTAAATCATGTGCTGCTGCCGCTGCTGACTTTCAACATCGTTTGAGGGGAGTTCAGGGTGGAGATCAGAAATGAGGCACTCTGTACTGCAGGAAAACTGGCAGGAGAGCTCTTCAGACAGTCTCAGGAGCTGATTTTATGAGCCCAATTCCTGTATCTCCTCATTTCCAGAAAAGCACTAAAAGCTTTCATGGTGATACTTGTTTCTCATGACTCACAGAAGCCTTCCAAGACCAGCAGAAGCTTTCTACAAAAAAATACATGCTTGACTGCATGTATTCCCCCTCTCCCAAAAGTATATATATGTATAAACTGTCTTCCCCCTTGCCTCTTTGGAGCAATGTCTCAGAGGAATTTCTAGCTGAGGTGCTGTCTCCCAGGCTGCAGTAATAAAGCTTAATTCACAGCTCTCAAGTTGTATGTTTTTAAGATCAATACCACCAATCCTTCCTTCTGATTTCCTAATTTAGTTACAGGATTAAACTTAGATTCTTCTGTTGGCCTTATCTAAATAGTCATCAAGTCCTGTCTATTTTGCTTGGGCAAATTTTTGCATTCGATCCATTTTTTTTCATTCCCAGCTTCCAAATCTTCATTATCATTGGTCCAGAAATGTATATTAACTTTCCAAATGCTCAGTTGTGCTCCAGAGAAAGCATAGTTTTGAAGCCAGGCAGATCTAGCTTCATATCTGAGTCAATTATTGAAGGAAAAGCAATTTACTTAATGTTTTTGAACTTCCATTTCTCCATTTTTTTCTTTTTTTTGCATAATAATCATTGTCTCCTCCACTGGATATAAACTCCTTTAGGGCAAGAATTATGTCTTACTTGACTTTTTGTTCTCATAAGCAGCTACTAATTGATGTTATTTGCTAAATAAATGAATAAAATAAATGAGAGTGATAATCTACCTCACAATGCTAAAGTAAGAGATAAGTTAAATGCGATAAAACATGTCAAAGGGCCCAAATAGGTATGTGGAGGGGCCCTGTTCAGGATAACCAAGACTCCTGCTGACATCATCAGATGAGCTATCAACACAGCCAGGACCAGCTGCCAGCCATGTCAGTGATGCTATTTTTGACCTCTCATTTATCCTGCCAGTTCAACCAACAACATAGTAAAGAGAATAGTCAATTGACAGAATCTTTTTATTGCTTTAAGCAGCTAAGTTTTGGAACAGTATAGCAAGGGGGTAAAGCGATAATACAAACTTAAAATACATGGCATCGGCTTTGGGATTGCACTGTGGGTAGAGGAATGAAGACAAGTAGGGAGACTTACTAGAAGCTGATAAGGTCATGAGGAAATTAATGTTAAAGGCTAGAGAAAAGGTATCCAATCTTCTATAGTGATGGAAGCTTTGACAACATTATCACCTATTGTAATATGGATGATATAAAATACAACTAATAAACTTGTGGATTTTGCAAAAGTTGTTCAAGGCAGAGCGTTGGAAGTGTCAACTGGCTGCATTTAACTGCTGATAATGGAGTGACAAAAGAGAAAGCAGACCAAAAGCAACGGTTTGGATTTCAAGCGGAATTCAGAGGAAAGTTTTTCAACCTAAGTTTTAAGGATGGAAAATAAAACTGTTTCTCATTCCAAGCCTCTCCAGATGGTTAAGTTGGCAAAGTAAGAAATAGCTCTGGGAAAAGATCAAAGCCAGGATGATGCTAGTACGATGTGGTATTAGCTCAAGACCAAGTAAAGGATGTGTCTATAAGACGATTGCGTGCTCAGTCACGTCCAGCTCTTAGCATGACCCCATGGACTATGGCACATCAGGCTTCTCTGTTCATGGGATTTTCCAAGCAAGAATACTGGAGCGGGTTGTCATTTCCTCTCCAGGGGATCCTTCCCAACCCAGGGATCAAACCCGGGTCTCTGAAGTCTCCTGCTTTGGCAGGCAGATTCTTTACCGCGGAATCATCTGGAAGCTCGTAAGATTATTAAGACTGCCTCCTAGTTGCTCTCAACTGGACAAAAAAAAAGAAAGAGCAGCTTATGAAAAATGTAAGGGCCTGATTTACAGATGCTTACAGGTAAAGGAGATCAAGAGAGTCAGTCAGTCATAAGGGGAATCAACCCCAAATACTCATTGGACGGACTGATGCTGAAGCTCCAATACTTTGGCCACCTGATGAGAAAAGCTGACTCACTAGAAAAGACCCTGATGCTGGGAAAGATCGAAGGCAAAAGGAGAAGAGGGTGGCAGAGGATGAGATAATTGGATGGCATCAATGATTCAATGGACATGAACTTGGGTGAACTCCAGGAGATGGTGAGGGACCGTGGAGACTGGTGTGCTGGAGTCCATGGGATCGCAAAGATTTGGACATGGCTTTGGGACCGAAAAACAACAACACAGGTAAATAATTTGCAAAACTTTTACAGTCGTGTTCCATAGCACCCTAACCCTCTCCCCAAGGTTGAAAGAACCATAACTTTGAGTGTGCATATGGCTTTGGTCAAAGATGCTGACCCCAAAAGATTGTGTGGCTTATGTCCAAGGACACTAGCCCCAGTAGTAGTCAGAAGCAATCTGCAAAGTTTCTAAGAGAACTCTCAGAGGAATCAGTGCTGGTTTAGACTAGAGACTGGATTAGGACTGAAATTGTTCAAAATGACTCAAGATTTCTGGACTCCTAACCCTCTACTATCAGGAAGTAGGATGAGAAAAAACTCCTCAACTGCAAAACCAGGCCATTTCTAAAGGAAAAGAGAGTTTTATTTAGTGGGAAGTTCTGGAGTTCAGACTGTAGAGCCAAGAAGAATCATTCAGAGGAAGTAAGAGGTGGTCCTCGTCAATGTCCGTTTCCTGATTCTGCATCACGGAAACTTAGCCACATGTGTCTGGCTGGATATCATCATTTCTATAAAAGGTGACCACTTAGTGCTACCTGCTTCCCCTTTTTGAGTGGGAGCATCTATTATGATTATCCTATTCCCTTTCCCGCACTGTTTATTGGACATACGAGAGGGGTAGATATTTTATAGGTTCCTACACCCAAGAAGACTCCTTCTCAAGGGAACCTAATTTAGCTGAAAAAATTGTGGACCTTGAGTCTGATGTTAAAATGCATGAGACTGGGGGGGGAGGGGAATAGGATGGGAACAGTTTTCATGTGGAAGGAATATGAATTCTCACAGCTAGAGGATAGAGACAGATTGTTTCCACAAAGCTGATGCAGTAGTATCTTCTGCTCCATATGCTTCTTTGCAGTATGATCTTCCTGTTCCCCTACCAAGCCATGGAATATATTTCCCTTCTCCTTAAATTTGGCATGCCCCATGGGGCTTTCCTCATAGCTCAGCCAGTAAAGAATCTGCCTGCAGTGCAGGAGACCCAGGTTTGATTCCTGGGTCTGGAAATCCCCTGGAGAAGAAAATGGCAACACACTCCAGTACTCTTGCCTGGAGAATTCCATGGACAGAGGAACCCAGAGGGCTACAGTCCATGGAGTCGCAAGAGTTGGACACACACGGCTTAGCTATGAAATCATCGGCGGCAGCAGCAGGATATTTTTTGAACAAAAGATTGGAGCAGATATTATGCTGTACAAATTCTGAGGCTGGTCCTTCAAAGATCTATCACTTCTACTTTTGCCAGGAACTCACATTAGAATCTCACTACCATGCTGTGAGGAAGCCCAAAAAGTCCCAGGAGAGGCTCAAGTAGATGAAAATTGAGGCTCCTGCTGGATCAGCCCCGCTGAGTTTTCAGTCAGCAGTCAGAACCACCCATAGCAATATAAATCAGGCCATTTTAGACTTTCCAGCCTTCTTATCACCTCAGCTGACACCAAATGAATCTTAGGTACTCACGGAATCTTAAGAAATAATACACTGCTACTGTCTTAACTGGGGCCTCCCTGGTGGGTCAGCAGTAAAGACTGTGCCTGCCAGTGCAGGAGACGTGGGTCAGAAAGACCCTCTGGAGAAGAAAGCAGCAACCCAGGCCAGTATTCTTGCCTGGGAAATCCTGTGGACAGAGGAGCCTGACAGGCTAAAGGGGTCGCAAAGAGTCGGACAGGACTTAGCAACTAAGCAACATCAGCAATAACTGTCTGAAGAAACTACCTCTTGGGGGTGGTTTGCTACACAATACGAGATAAAGGAAACAAAAGACATGTTTGGAGACAGATTGTAAATATCCTGGCTACTATTTGGAAGCCAAGGGATGGGTTGGATCGGCCAGGTCATAGTTTCCTATGATCTCACTCAGCTGACCTTATGGATATTTACATGCCTGGGAGTCAGTGGGCCTTCTGAGGCTTGGAGTCCTTGATACCTGATATAGTATCTGACTTACTAAAGATTTAATAAGCTCAGGCAAGCCTCAAAATATGTGCTTAGAAATCCTCAGGTCTTATATTTGTTACTTTTAAATCTTCAGAAATGGGAAAAATATATTCCTCAATATATTCTCAAGTTTATTTTCTTGGGTTTCTCCCGCTATTCCTTTGGATATAGTCCTATTCAGTCAAAATAAACTTCTCATTTTCCCCAAATACTGTTTCCTTTTCAGACTCTGTTTCTTTGCTACAATCACTTAATCAATCACTTTTGGGGAAGTTCTCTGAAAATTAAAAGGGGCTATAAACTTTTATTACTTTGCATTGGATTTTAGTTACGGGTATATTTTCTCTACAAAATTATAAATTTCATAAGAGTAATGAATGTCAATTTTATTTTTGTTGCATCCTCTGTGCTAAAAGAGCCTTAAACCTCTTTGGTAATCAAAAGCATTATATCTCTGTCTACATGTCTGTCTGTCTATCTATTACATATAAGTCTCAGATAAATCTCAACCCAATGCCTATAAAATCCAAACTTTCTGGCATGATGCATGAGGCCCTTCACAATCAGGCCTCTGCCCTCTCTCCAGCCTCATTTCTAGCCTCTCAATCACTTTCAGTAGGGATTTGCAATGATGGAAACTATTAAAGAAAAAAAAGACAGTACGTTCAAAGGATTTGGGACAGCCATTAATGACAAATCACTGCTCCATGGAACCTGTGGCAGACTGCTCTCTCTCAAGATTCCTTCTCTTTTCTCGAATAATAGAACCACTGCAAGTTAGAACCACTCATCTAAAATATGAACTTCATTTTCCAGCCTTCCTTGAAGCTTCATGTAACCATGTAACTAATTTCTATCCAATTAAATATAAAGAGAAGTGTCATGCACAGCTTCTAGGGAACATTCTTAAAAGGTGGGGCTGATTACTTTTACACTTTTTTTTTCTGCAGCTGAGTTGCAGACATCAAGGGACTCAAGAAATCATCTTGGGCGGTAAGGAGGAAGCTACGTGTCAAAGATGGTAGAACAATAAAATATAATGATCACAGAGCCACTGTGCACATTCTGAAATGCTTATGCCAGAATTAATTTATGTCTGAGAGCAATAAAGGCAAAGCTACTGCTATCTGAGCATCTTTGTTACTCGTAACTGAAACAAATCTTCCATAACACCACGCCTAACCTATGGAAAGATTGTTGAATGAACCATCCTCCAAGTACCAGGGTATTCATGTGGGAATAAGAGTCCCATTTCAGTTGAAGTTTAAGTCTTTTTGGTTTACCTCGTCTGGATCAACCCAGCTCGCACATGGGGAATAAAATGATAACTTTCATAAGTAAAAAGGTTTGTGTTCACTTCCAGTTTTTTATTTGCTTTCCATTTAATCTAGTTGAACCTGCCTTTGCTCGTCTTTTTGGCAATAGCATCACTTCCCTACCCATTTCACGTTTAAAATCACTGAGATGTGACATGCAGTTTCAAAGAAAGAGATGCCTTTTCTTCTATAAAAGGATTCTAAACATTGTCCCTACCCATTCTCTCCTCCCCTTAAATTCCTTCATCTACTTGACCTCCCTACTCGCTATATGGGGATGACTAGAGGAAAATATTCAGGCATTTTAGCTGCTCCCATGTTTTTAATATTTCCAAGATTATCCCACATGGCCCATGAGTTTGTTCTTGGTGCGAAGGCAGCCATGGCTGGCTTCCTTGATGCCTGTGACTTGTGTGGATGGCCTGATAGTGTGCAGTACAGGAAGTGTCACATGTGAGGAAACCTTGTTACGCTCAGAAGAGGGAATGGGGACGGGAATGCCCCTCTGTTATAATTTCCAATTTGGCAAAGGAGGTGGGATATCAGAGGACTGTCACAGGCAGCAAAGCGATAGATGTGTGTGTGTGTGTGTATGTGTGTGTGTGTGTGTGAGCTAGTCGTGGCCAACTCTTTGTGGCCCCATGGACTGTGGCCCACCTGCTTCCACTGTCCATAGGATTTCTCAGGCAAGGATACTGGAGTGGGGTGCCATTTCCTACTCCAGGGAACCTTCCTGACCCAGGGATTGAACCTGCATCTCCAGGACTGGCAGACAGATTCTTTACCACTAGCCCCACTTAGGAAACCCAAAGTGACAGATAGTCTTGCTATTTCAAGGAAAATAAAACCCATTCAGAGAGTTGAAGATCAAAAGGAAGATTGCATCATTGGTTGTCTTTAATCATTGAACTATTCATTAAATTATTACATTTTAGGAGTCAAATTCTCTGGAAATCTTTTTATTCTTGTTAAGATTGTTTTCATTTGTGCTCATCTTGTTCCTTCTGTCTTAAATGTCCTTCCTATTCTTCTCTATTACATCATGTCCTTTACTTCCCTTGAGATTTTACTAAAGGTTTGCCTTTTATAATAAAAGACGGTCATAATCAACTAGCTACCTCTAAATCGGGATACCTTGTGTCTATACTTGATGTGCATAGAGAGACTGAAGAGAAAATTAGGATGGCAGTGACGGTTGAGCTGTTTTTGAAGCATGAAATTCCAGTTCCAGATAATCGCTGCTCAGAATGACCCCACGTAAGCTTTCTGTACTGTGAGAATTCTTTGTTAACGTGAGTGAGGATTGACTTCTTTGTAAATACGAGTGATCAATCCATCCAGAAATGACCAAAAACAACCTTAGATCTTTTGAGAGAAAACACGGGCAACTTCATTTTATGTCTACTCTATGGTGAACATGTCACTGGGTTTGCAGTTATTATTAAGACAGAGACCCTGCCTTGGATGACTCTTATTCTGGTGGGGAATACAGGCATGGGCTTCAGCAACTTGGTTTATTTAGAAAATTTTCTTTCTAAGAAAGAAATCAACTTGAGAGTGGAAAAGTTAAAGAGGCATTTTTTTTTTTTTAACATTGCATATGCCAGACAGTCCAGCAATAGAACCACTGGGCATTTATCTTAGACAAAAGAAAGCTTCAGTTCACACAAAAGCATTCACATGAACACTCATATCAGCATTGCCAAAGGTGAACAATCCAATGTCCTTTAGTGTGTGCATTCAACACTGTATGTGTATCAACAATTTATACATTCATACGGTGGAATACTATACAGCAATAAAAAAGAAATAGGTTACTGATGCAGCACAACTTGACTGGATCTCAGGGGCATTATTCAGAATGGGAAAAGAGCCAGTGTCAGTAGCTTATATATATCATGACTCTATTTATATAACTGTATTAAATGGCACAGCCATAGAGATGGAGAACCAAACAGTGGTCGCTGAGGTTAAGGTTGTGTGTGCATACGAGCTAAGTCGCTTCAGTCGTATCTGACTCTTTGCGATCCTGTAGACTGTACCCACCAGGCTCCCCTCTCCCTGGGATTCTCCAGGAAAGAATACTGGAGTGAATTGCCATGCCCTCCTCCAGGAGATCTTCTGGACCCAGGGATGGACCCTGTGTCTCTTGGCCTCCTGCATTGGGAGGCAGGTTCTTTACCACTGATGCCACCTGCGAAGCCCGGAGGGACAAGTAGGGTAAGGGCAAAGGTAAACTCTACTATGTCTACAACTTCCTGTACATCTCAAATTATTTCAAAATTAAAAGTCTTTTAAAAAAAAATCACATATGAATGTGAGACTCAGGGAGCAGACATTCAGGCAACTCACTTGGAACCAGAGGGTGGAAAGCCATGTCAAGAAACACTCTTTCTGGGACTTCTCTGGTATTCCAGTGGTAAAGAATCCACCTTCCAAGGCAGGGGATACAGGTTCTATCCCTGGTTGGGCAAGGAAGCCCCTGCAACACAATACTGAGCCTGCATACCTTTCTGGCTAGAGGGGCCTGTGCTCTAGAATGAAGACCCAGCACAGCCAAGATACAGAAGAGACACAAAAGCCTCTTTCTCTTACTGTCGCTTCTCTTGGCCATGCCTGTCTTCAAAACTAGCTTTCTGTTTTCACTTCTACCTCTATACAGAATAACAGAAAGTGGGAAAATTGCAGTTTGTAAGTTTTAAAATCCTCTCCATTTATGAGTCTGAGATAAGAATGGCACTTCCTGATCTCAACTCCAAATATTACAGAAGGGATGGCCCCAGCTTCAGACATCCACAGTCTCCTTATACAAGCCCTTATTGCCAGAGAAACTGAGTTACACTGTAACAAAGAAAGGCACAGTGTCCAGGGAAAGAAGAATGGTTTAGGGCTAAGGAGACATACCAAAAAGTGGTTATACAGGTACATGAGCAAACCAATTATATTATGTGTTACTGTGATATTACTGAAAGTATACATTTGGTCCTGCCACAGACCTTCTAAAATCTTGAAATTTCCTGAGTGGTAAGGCTGAAAGGAGCATCTTTTGTCATCTAAAGTCCCTTTCAACCATGCCTACCTTTAGGCTAGCAAGGTGACTTTTGGAAGATGGAGATTGGGTTCTAGAGGAACCAACCATGTGATTAGAGGGTTAGAACTATCACCCTCCTCCCAACCTCCAGGGGTGATAGAGAGGCTGGAGAGTGACTTAATCATCAATGGTCAGTGATTTAATCAATCATGCCTACAAGTGAAGGCCTCCCCAGGTGGCTCAGTGGGTAAAGAATATCCTTGCAATGCAGGAGACTCAGGTTCAATCTCTGGGTTGGGAAGATTCCCTGGAGAAGGAAATGGCGGCCCACTCCAGTATTCTTGCCTTGGAAAAGCTCATGGACAGAGGAGCTTGGCAGGTTACAGTCCATGGGGTCACAAAGAGTCAGACACAACTGAGTGACTAAGAAGGGAGAAACCTTAAACAAAAGAGTTTGGAGAAGTGGGGGGGATGAGATGAATTGGGAGATTAGGCTGGCCATATGTACACTAGTGATACTATACATAAAATAGAAAACTAAACAGAACCTTCTGGGTAACACAGGGAACTCTTCTCCATGCTCTGTGGTGACCTAAATGGGAAGGAAATTCAAAAAAGAGGGGACATAAAGATAGAGATAGCTGATTCACTGTGCTACATGGTAGAAACTAACACTGCATTGTGAAGCAACTATACTCCAATAAAAATCTAAAAAGGAAAGAAAAAGTAAAATCATGGCTCACATACAAATATGAGAGCTTCTGGTGGGTGAACACATACACACACTGGAAGGGTGGCACACCCGACTCAACGGGGACGGACATCCCTGCATTGAGGACCCTTCTGGACATCACTCCATGTACCTTTTCATCTGACTGCTCATTTGTATCCTTTATAATACCCTTTAAAATAAACCAGTAAGTAAGGTGTTTGCCTGGACTCTATGAGCTGGGGTAGCAAATTATTGAACCTGAAGAAGAGGTTCTACGAAACCCATGATTTACAGTCAAGTCAGACAGAAGTATAGGGCTTCTCAGGGGGCTCAGTGGTAAAGACTCAACCTGCCATGCAAGAGACACAAGTTCTATCCCTGGGTCAAGAAGATCCCTCGGAGATGGACATGGCAACCCATTCCAGTATTCTTGCTTGGGAAATCTCATGGACAGAGGAGCCTGGAACACGACAGTCCATGGGGTTGAAAAGAATTGGACATGACTTAGCAACTAAATATTGATAGTAGCAGATAGTCCTATGGGTAGCCTATAGGTCCACTACTTGTAATTGGCATCTGAAGTCCTATTGGACTGAATTCTTAACCTGTGAAGTGAAGTGAAGTTGCTCAGTCGTGTCCGACTCTTTGCGACCCCATGGACTGTAGCCTACCAGGCTCCTCTGTCCATGGGATTTTCCAGGCAATAGTCCTGGAGTGGATTGCCATTTCCTTCTCCAGGGGATCTTCCCAACCCAGGGATCGAACCTGGGTCTCCCGCATTGTAGACAGACGCTTTACCATCTGAGCCACCCTCCAGGTGGGATCAGAAGTGCATTAAGTTGTAAGACATCAAGGGATTCCTAAGTGGCACAAGTGGTTAAGAATTTGCCTGCCAATGCAGGAGACACAGAGACATGGGTTCAATCCCTGGATTGGGAAGATCCATGGAGAAGGAAATGGTGAATTGCTAGGTGTAAAAAACCCCAAGAATTTGGGTTCAGAAATGTGGTGAGTGGAGGACAGTTTTCTTAGGCATTACATTTAGAAAATGCTACACCACTTGAATGAAGAATTCGCTTTGAGGTATAAAAACTGAATCATCTACCTACCTCTGTTTGACTAACCCCCAGCACTGCATTTTCTTTTTTTCTTTTTTTTTTATATTCTTTTGTTGGTGTTCTTGAATGTGACATAGGAGTCCTTTCCAGTTACTTCATCATTGTGAAGCTGACACCCTACTACAGTGTTGCCCCTTAAGGCTAGCAGATCTCTTGCCTCGATAGCCATATTGCTAAGCTCAGAGGAGATGCTCTTCGGGTGCCTATGGAAGGGTTCTGTGGCTATCGTCATTCAGGGGAGGGTGGGCTGTAGTGGCTCATCACAACAAACGTTCCATGAGGTGCCAGTTTCTGCTGCACAGCAATGAGAATCAGCTATAGGTTCGCATATATCCCCTCCCTCTTGTGCCTCCCTCCCACCACCCACCACCGCAACCCCTCTAGGTCATCACAGAGCACCAAGCTGAGGTCCCTGTGCTATCGAGCTGCTCCCCCCAGCTATCTGTTTCATACACGATATATGTCAACGCTACTCTCTCAACTCGACCCCCGCCCCTCGCTTCCCTCACTGTGTCCACAAGGCCATTGACTATATCTGTGTCTCTATTCCTGCCCTGCAGATAGGCTCAACAATACCATTTTTCTAGATTCCATGTGTATGTGTTTTCAGTCATGTCTGACTCTTTGCAGTGCCATGGACTGTAGCCCACCAGGCTCCTCTATTCATGGAATTTTCCAGCAAGAATACTGGAGCAGGTTGTCATGTCTTACTGCAAGGGATCTTGCCAAGCCAGAAATTGAACCAGAGACTCTTGTGTCTCCTGAATTGGGAGGCAGATTCTTTACCTCTGGTGCCACCTATGCGTTAATATATTCATTTTTCTCTGACTTACTTCACTCTTTATGCCAGGTTCTAGGTTCATCACATCACAGGACCCAATTTGGTTCCTTTTTATAACGATATTCCATTGTGTGTATGGAAGGGGGTGTGATCTCCATTTCATGTCATTGTCACAGGATCTAGGCAGAACGAGGCTGCATTTTGGGGAGCTTTGCTGCTGCTCCCTGGTCAAGAGGAAGTGGAACACAGAGTATTGTATACTGGCTCATAGAGGCATCCTTACAAATATGACACACAGTATTTCCATTTGCTTTTTTTTTTTTTTGCCAATGCAAGTAACTTGATCATGTCTAGCTCTCAGTAGACAGGGGAAGTGCCAGAAAGAGAAGACCTGGAAAAACTGCTGGATGGCACCCATAGTTGATCTGACTATAGAAGATTCGTTTGCTCACGAGCTCCTCGGATGGCTGACCTCTAGATCTCTGAGCAGTATACGTGATTTCCCAGTGCCAGCTGTCTTTCTGTGTCTTCCTCCAGCAATTTCACTGTGGGGCGTGTAATCTCTGTAACAGAGGGAAAGAACGTCCCTAATGGTTCATTTAGACTTCTGCCTGCTCTCCATAAGTGTATGTATGCGTGGGTGCTAAGTCACTTCAGTCAAGTCTGACTCTTTGCTACCCTATGGACTGTAGCCCGCCAGGCTCCTCTGTCCATGGGATTGTCCAGGCAAGAATACTGGAGTGGATTGCTATTCCCTTCTCCAAGTAATAATGAATTTGAGAGACAAATTTCACTTACTTCATTAGGCTGATCCCAATGGTTCTAAATGCTTTAGTGTCTAAAATATTGTTTAGGTTTTTGATCTAAAAGCCATTGCTTATCTCACTTCTCATCACTCTGTGACTTAGCCCACAGGAGATTTTGTTACAAAAGCAGAGGACAAATTCATGCCACAGAATGAGTGAGAGGGTTTGTTCTTTGTTAGACACATCACTCTTTTTGTTTGTCTTTGTGTGCTTGTTTTTAGCAACTGTTCCAGGATTTACAACATGCATCTTTAATTTGCTACAGTTGACTTTCAGACACCATTTCACTATAACATAAGAACCCTGAGGGGCTTCTGGTTAGCTTCTTAACTGGTGGTTCTGTGGTTAAGATCTGGTGCTCCCAAGGCAAGGAGCCCGGGTTTGATCCCTGGTCAGATAACTAAATCCGATCCAGCATGCTACAGCAAAGATCAAAGGTCCTGAGTGCTGTAACTAACCGGACACAGCCAAATACATAAACAAACATTTAAAAAAAGAAAACCTTGAGTGAAGTAATCAGATACAGAAAGACAAACACCAAATGATATCACTTATACGTGGAATCTAAAAAATGGGTACAAATGAACTTTTTACAGAACAAAAGTAGAGTCACAGAGATACAAAACAAACTTATGGTTACCGGGGAATGTGGGGAGGCATAAACCGGGAGACAGGGATTGCCATATGAACACTACTATATGTGAAACAGATAGCTGACAAGGACCTGCTGTATAGCATAGGGAACTCAACTCAGTATTCTGTAATGGCCTATATGGGAAAAGAATCCAAAAAGAGTGTGACACGTATATATGTATAACTGCTTCACTTTGCTGTACACGTGAAGCTAACACAACATTGTAAATCAACTCTACTCCATAACAATTACAAAAAAGCAGCAGCATATTTCCATTCCCTTCTCCCTCTACAGCTTGTACTATTGTTGTAAAACATTTTAATTTTATGTATTATAGATGATACCTTTCATGCTCATTTTTGCTGTAAAAAAAATCAATAGCTTTTAAAGAAAGCTGAACATGAGATTAAAAGCCTTTGATACTTGCCATATGTTTGTAATTTACCATACCTTTTATTCAGTTTTTTTTTTTTCCCTAAGATCCAAAATCCCATCTGAAATCATTTTTCCTTCAACCTGACAAACTTTCATATCATTATCTTAACATCCAGCTTGGCTGGCAACAAGTTCTCTCAGCTTTTGTTTGTCTGAATATGTCTTTAGCATGCCTTCATGTTTAAAGATGTTATTGCAGCTTTCAGAATGCCAATTAGATAGGTTTTTCCACTACTCTGAAGGTCGTTTTTCATTTTGCTTTGGCTTGTCTCATTTCTTTTGAGATGTCTGTAGTAATTCTTTTCTTCATTCCTCTCTAGGTACCATGTCTTTTTTCCTCTGGCAGACATAAAGTTTCCTTATCATGGTTTTTGGAAATTTATGATATTCTTTGGTCTCATTTTATGCATCGTGTGTGTGTGTGTGTGTGTGTGTGTGTGAGTGTGTGTGTGTGCATGCAGGCATCTGTATTAGTGCTTATGTGGTTATTTCCTGTTTGGGTTTCATTGAACAGCTTTGATCTGTAGATTTACTAAATTTGGAGGCATTATTTCTTCATAACCCTCTCATAGTTTTCCTATCCTTTTGTGATGCCATAAACACTAGACCACTTGATGGGGCTTCCCTGGTGGCTCAGATGATAAAGAATCAGCCTACAATGCAGGAGACCCAAGTTTGATCCCTGAGTCGGGAAGATTCCCTGGAGAAGGAAATGACAACCCACTCCAGTATTCTTGCCTGGGAAATTCCACGGACAAAAGAGTCTGGTGGGATATAGTCCTTGGGGTTGCAAAGAGTTGGATAAGACTGAGTGACTGACTACCACATACACATGCACAGAGCACTTTGTACTGGCCTATTGCTCACAAAGACTATATCTATTAGTCTTTCTGCATTTCCGTTTGGGTTGCTTCTACTGCAGTGTCTTCAGGCTCACTAATTTTTTACTAATGCAGCAAGCTAATCTGCTGGTAATCCCATCCACTGAATTTTTCACTTCAGACACTATTTTTCATCTTGACAATTTCCTCTTGGAACTTGCTGACATCTTTCCTTTCCCTTCACCTTATATTCATCTTCTTTAACTCAGACACAGTGAGCATATTCATAATAGCAGTTTTACAGCCCCCTTCTCATACTTTTTTTATTTCTGTCATTTTTGGATCTGTTTCTATTGACTGATTTTTCATTTGGTTTTTGGTCACATTTTGCTTCATTTTATTATATTTTATTATTGTTAATAATTTTATGTTTGAATGTTAGACACTGTAAATTTAATGTTATTTGGGATCTTTTGTGTGTGTCTTCCTACAAAGAGTGTTGGAGAATGGTTTGGAAGGCTTCAAAAGTTATTTTCTGCTGCTGCTAAGTTGCGTCAGTTGTATCCGAATCTGTGTGACCCCACAGACAGCAGCGCACCAGGCTCCGCCATCCACAGGGTTCTCCAGGCAAGAACACTGGAGTGGGCTGCCAATTCCTTCTCCATCAAAAGTTACTTACAGGTTGTTATTTCTGTTTAATCTCCAAGTCCTGTCCAATACTTTTGCAACTCCATGGACAGTAGACTGCCAGCTTCCTCTGTCCATGGGATTTCCCAGGAAAGAATACTGGAGTGGGTTGCCATTTCCTCCTCCAGAGGATCTTCCCAACCCAGGGATCAAAACCCGATCTCTTGTGTCTCCTTCATTGCCAGTGGATATCTTACCGCTGAGCCATCAGGAAAGTCCTTACTGTAGTATGAAGTGAAGTGGCTCAGTCGTGTGTGACTCTTTGTGACCCCATGGACTGTAGTCTACCAGGCTCCTCTGTCCCTGGGATTCTCCAGGCAGGAATACTGGAGTGGGTTGCCATTTCCACCTCCAGGAGATCTTCCCAACCCAAGGAAGGGACCCAGGTCTTCCATATTGCTGGCAGATGCTTTAGTTTTATCCTATTACTGCATGCCCCACGTCTGCTGATTGGAATTCGAATGTCTCTCATCCTTGTTTGAGCTCTGGCATTGTTCTGCTTTGTTGCTGTTGTTCAGTTGCTAGTTGAGTCCAACTCTTTGTGACCCCATGGACTGCAGCACACCAGGCTTCCCTGTCCTTAACTATTTCCTGGATTTTGTGCAGATTCATGTCCATTGAGTTGGTGATGCCATCCAACCATCTCGTCCTCTGTTGTCATCCTCTCCTTTGCCTTCAGTCTTTCCCAGCATCAGTGTCTTTCCAATGAGCTGGCTCTTTGCATCAAGTGACCAAAGTATTGGAGCTTCAGCATCAGTCCTTCCAATGAATATTCAGGGTTGATTCCCTGTAGGACTGACTGGTTTGATCTCCTTGCTGTCCAAAGGACTTTCAAGAGTCTTGTCCAGAACCACAGTTCAAAGGCATCAGTTCTTCAGCTTCAATTATGAAGCAATTCCAAAATCATTTTTGGATGATTTATATTTTTTCAATACATTAACGTATGGATCAAAC
>SJYT01040511.1:29173-59018 GCA_006410635.1 Cephalophus harveyi
GTTTTTTGCTATATCAACTTTACCTGTATTTTGAAGAATTTGGTCCACTAGAAATTGTTTCCCTTCTTTTTCAAATTCTTCTAAATGTCATAATTATTAATAATGCCCTTTCTTTTAGAGATAATTGTCCATATCTTTTGGTTAGAAAGGTTAAATAACCTGAAGGCTTATCTTTTTAAAAATTATAATAAACATCTTTTAATCCTATATCTTATTGATACTGAAATCTTTTTGTTAATAATTTGTATCAGTGCAAGAGTCTCTCTTAATTCATATCAAAACTCAAAAGCAAATTACTTTTGCATGTATTTTAAAAGCTCCAAGTGTTCAGAATTAAGAATATCTAAGGATTTTTAGATGCAATTATTTTATTTCATGCTGATTAGATGCTTGCTTTAATGATTGCTTCAAGGATATCTGGACCTGAAAACACCAGCTGAATAACGAGGCGCTGAGAAGTTTACCATGACAAAGGCGTGAAGTCTGTCAAAGGATTCAGGTGTTTCAGAGGCACAAGAAATTTTAAATTAGTCAAATTCCTTTCCCACTCTTATCCTTGGCCTTTGTCTCCTTCACCTGCCTCTTAAACTCTCAGCAGTTTCTCTGAGATGAATGACTGAATTAGATGACTTGCTTGGAATCATTTATTTGCAAGGTAGCAAACAAACAAAAACAAATTTCTACCTGCAAGCAAGGACTGACACTACAGATGATTTTTTTTTTTTTTTTCAGGACAGTTATCTCCGAATTTGTTTTCTAGGGAGCAGTGGTACTGATCAGTCCTCTGATTGCTACGGTGATAGGAGAATGAACTAATAGGAGGATTATAAAATATTTTGATGATGGAAGAAATATTCTGTAACATTTATAAGCTTTTGTATAATCATACACCTCTGACTTAAGGTATATAATTTTCTTATATATAATCTAGTCAAAGCTGTGGTTTTTCCAGTGGTCATGTATGGATGTGAGAGTTGGACTATAAAGAAAGCTGAGTGGGGAAGAATTGATGCTTTTGAACTGTGGTGTTGGAGAAGACTCTTAGGAGTCCCTTGGACTGCAGGGAGATCCAACCAGTCCATCCTAAAGGAAACTAGTCCTGGGAATATTTATTGGAAGGACTGAGGCTGAAGCTGAAACTCCAATACTTTGGCCACCTGATGCAAAGAACTGACTCATTTGAAAAGACCCTGATGTTGGGAAAGATCGAAGGCGGGAGGAGAAGGGGATGACAGAGGATGAGATGGTTGGATGGCATCACCGACTCAATGGACACGAGTTTGAGTAAGCCTCGGGAATTGGTGATGGACAGGGAGGCCTGGTGTGCTGCGGTTCATGGGGTCACAAAGAGTCAGACATGACTGAACAACTGAACTGAACTGACTTAAGATAATAACCACAGAGCAACCATCATGGCATCAACACATTTCCAAGAGTTTGTAAATGAGGATTCTAAGGGACTATGGATATTAAAAAGGGAGTTCTGGACTAGTAACAAATCAGGGTTTATTGCTTTCATTGTTATCTGGTTTTCCATTTCTTGGACTGGGGAAATTTTTACCATATGGCCCATAGCATGAAGAAGCATAGGGACCTGTTTGGCTGAAGGAAAGGTAATACAGTGTGAAGTGCCATGTGCAGGGCAGCAACTGAGGCAGAAGCCAATGTCATGGCAGAAAGTTTTTGTTAATCATCAGGAAAAGGGCATGGAGTATTCTAGAAAGTGATAACTTCAATAGAGTGTTGGGAAATGAATTCCAGTAGTGGTGAGATGATAGAGCTCAGGATATAGGTCAGGAATATGTATAAGGACCTCTCTGCTTGAGAGTCGGCCACATGCTGTGGCCAGAGTTATTGCTTAAAGAAAGTGCAATGGACTTCCCTGGTGGTCCAGTGGATAAGGCAAAGCACTTCCAATGCAGGGGGACAGGTCCAATCCCTGTTTGGGAACTAGATCCCACATGCCACAACCAAAGATCCTGCACACCAAAATGAAGACTGAAGACCACATGTGCTTCAACTAAGACCTTGTGCAGCCAAATAAATACACACATATATATATATATACACACACACACAAATACATATATATATACACACAAACACACAAATACACATACACACACGCACAAATACATACACACACACACAAATACATATATATATACACACACACAAATACATATACACACACACACACACACAAATACATTTATATATATATACACACACAAATTAAAAATAAAGAAAATACAAAGTTCTGATCATTAAGCTTCCCTTGGTAGAGGGTTTTACTGTGGTCATATAGTTACCTTAGTATAGCGTGATAAACTTGGAATGCACTTAAAGGGTTGGTCGGGCTTCCCTGAGAGCTCAGTTGGTAAAGAATCCACCTGCATTGCAGGAGACCTCAGTCTGATTCCTGGATCAGGAAGATCCGCTGGAGACGGGATGGGCTACCCACGCCAGTATCTTGGGCTTCCCTGGTGGCTTAGTTGGTAAAGAATCTTCCCACAACGATCCCTGGGTTGGGAAGATCCCCTGGAGAAGGGAAAGGCTACCCACGCCAGTATTCTGGCCTGGAGAATTCCATGGACTGTACAGTCCATGGGGTTGCAAAGGGTCAGACAGGACTGAGCGGCTTTCGCTTTCTCTTCCAAGGCTTGGCTTGGGCTTACCCAGGTGGTGCCAGTGGTGCCGAGCCCACCTGCCCAGGCAGCAGACACAAGAGAGAAGGGTTCGATCCCCGGGTCGGGAAGATCCCTGGGGGAGGCCATGGCAACCCACTCTGGTATTCTTGCCTGAAGAATCCCATGGACAGAGGAGCCGGGCACACGGCAGTCCCTGGGGGTGCAAAGAGTCGGACACGACTGAAGCAGCTGAGCACACACAGGCTTGATTTATGCTATGGGTTTGGAAAAGAGCAACTTGTAAGAAAAATGCTATTAAGAGTGGTTAAATTCAAGTGCTCACCACTCTTAGAAGGCGGCAGCTTGGTAACACTTGATAAAATACGCCCCAGTGTCACAGATGTGACTTCTCCTCTGAAGAATCAGGATTGGGAGAGCTCACTGATGTCACCAAGTACAAGGTCACTACTAATTTATCTTATTAGGCTGCTGAAATTTTTAGACATGACCATTCAGAATATAATTTAATTCAAATCATATTCACCACTTCATCACCATGACTGGTCTTTATTTAATTAAAGAGGGCTGTTTAATTTATGAAGTGCCAACCGCTAATGCCCCCAATGGCAAGGAGGCACCAGTTTCTAAGGTATAACCTAACTCTAACATGTGATATTGGGTTAAGAGATGTGGGCTTTTCAGAGTACACACAAACTTACAGAATTCACTATTCATTAAGAAATCCACATGCCATACCTCACCTGAACCACCTCAACCTTAGGGGCACTAAAAAAAGCTGAATGAACCAATAAATCTGATGCGGTTCATGAAATTTTAACAGGGTTACCCAACTTCAGCCTTTAAGTACTCTGTTGGGGAAGTTGAAACTCTCAGGTTTGACTTATGAAGAGAGAAACTCAAAAAGGAGCTACTCAATCACCTCCCTTCCCTAGTACCTCTAACATAAGTAAAAATGAGAAAAGAGCCCTTCAGACTCTTCTACCCTCTGTGCTTAAGTCCCTATTGACAATAAGCACTCTCTATTATTTAGATAAGTAAAATCTGAAGGGCTCATGAAGCAAACAAGGTAAAGCTGATATAGTATTATATATATATATAATATGTATATTATATATATATGTATATATATATATATATTGGCTGCACTACTCTGACTTAGAGGCTAAAGCATCTGCCTGCAATGCAGGAGACCCGGGTTTGACCCCTGGGTCGGGAAGATCCCCTGGAGAAGGAAATAACCCACTCCAGTATTCTTGCCTGGAAAATCCCATGGACAGAGGAGCCTGGTAGGCTACAGTCCATGGGGCCGCAAAGGGTCAGACATGACTGAGCGACTTCACTCACTTTATGGAGCATAAGGGATTCTAGTGCCCTGACCAGGGACTGAACGCTCTCCCTCTCCCTTGGAAGTATGGAGTCTTAACCACTACACCACCAGGTAAGACCTGATACAATATTTTAAAAATAAGATAATAATACTTTTAAAATATGTTATTCTAGCTGAGTAATTATCCTCAGTGTTATTATTTTTTTTTTCTGATGAAACATTTGTTCCTGCTTGATTAATTAGTATTGAATGAAGGGGACTGTAAAACACTGTCCTTCAATTTTCTGCTTGGTTTCAGATTTTAATGATACTACCATAACTAAAAGATGATGCTGTGAAAGTACTACATTAAATATGCCAGCAAATTTGGAAAACTGAGCAGTGGCCACAGGACTAGAAAAGTCAGTTTCCATTTCAATCCCAAAGAAAGGCAATGCCAAAGAATGCTCAAACTACTGCACAATTGCACTCATCTCACACGCTAGTAAAGGAATGCTTAAAATCCTCCAAGCCAGGCTTCAGCAATATGTGAACCGTGAACTTCCTGATGTTCAAGCTGGTTTTAGAAAAGGCAGAGGAACCAGAGATCAAATTGCCAACATCCGCTGGATCATTGAAAAAGCAAGAGAGTTCCAGAAAAACATCTACTTCTGCTTTATTGACTATGCCAAAGCCTTTGACTGTGTGGATCACAAGAAACTGTGGAAAATTCTGAAAGAGATGGGAATACCAGAGCACCTGATCTGTCGCTTGAGAAACCTATATGCAGGTCAGGAAGCAACAGTTAGCACTGGACATGGAACAACAGACTGGTTCCAAATAGGAAAAGGAATACGTCAAGGCTGTATATTGTCACCCTGCTTATTTAACTTATATGCAGAGTACATCATAAGAAATGCTGGGCTGGAAGAAGCACAAGCTGGAATCAAGATTGCCGGGAGAAATATCAATAACCTCAGATATGTAGATGACACCACCCTTATGGCAGAAAGTTAAGAACTGAAGAGCCTCTTGATGAAAGTGAAAGAGGAGAGTGAAAAAGTTGGCTTAAAGTTCAACATTCAGAAAACTAAGATCATGGCATCCTGTCCCATCACTTCATGGGAAATAGATGGGGAAAAACAGTGGAAACAGTGTCAAACTTTATTTTGGGGGGCTCTAAAATCACTGCAAATGGTGACTGCAGCCATGAAATTAAAAGACGTTTACTCCTTGGAAGGCAAGTTATGACCAACCTAGACAGCATATTAAAAAGCAGAGACATTACTTTGTCAACAAAGGTCCGTCTAGTCAAGGATATTTTTTTTTTTTCCCAGTAGTCATGTATGGATGTGAGAGTTGGACTGTGAAGAAAGCTGAGCGCTGAAGAATTGATGCTTTTGAACTGTGGTGTTGGAGAAAACTCTTGAGAGTCCCTTGGACTGCAAGGAGCCAACCAGTCAATTCTAATGGACATTAGTCCTGGGTGTTCATTGGAAGGACTGATGTTGAAGCTGAAACTCCAATACTCTGGCCACCTAATGCAAAGAACTGACTCATTTAAAAAGACCCTGATGCTGAGAAAGATTGAGGGCAGGAGGAGAAGGGGACCCCAGAGGATGAGATGGCTGGATGGCATCACCGACTAGATGGACATGGGTTTGGGTGGACTCCAGGAGTTGGTGATGGACAGGGAGGCCTGGCATACTGCAGTTCATGGGGTAACAAAGAGTCGGACGTGACTGAGCAACTGAACTGAACTGAACCATAACTAAGCTTCATCAAATTGGTCTAACCTATGTGTCAGATATGTAATTTTACTTCACAGTAACCATAGGAATTTATTCAACCACTCAACAAATATTTATAGAAAACCTGCGGTGTATGTTTGAGACACTGCCACAGATGTGGGAGGCCAGAATTACTAGCCAGACATGCTTCCCATTCTATTAGTTTGCTAAGGCTGCTGTAACAAAGGATAACAAACTGGGTGGCTTAAACAACAGGAAAATTAGGTGTTGCATCTTCTGGAGGCTAGAGAGGCAAGCTGTCCGCAGCACTGCTCCTTTCCGAGGGCTGCGAGGGGAAGCTTTGTTCTGGCCTCTCTTCCTGGCTTGCAGGTGGCCATCTTCTTCCTGTGCCCTTTTCATCACCTTTCCTCTACATGGCTCTGTGTTTCTGTTCAAATTCTCCTTTATATAAGGACACCAGTCATACTGGATTAAGCCGTCTCAGGTGGCGCAGTTGGTAAAGAATCCGCCTGCCGATGCAGGAGGCGCAAGAGATACATGTTTGATCCTGGGTTGGGAAGATCCCCTGGAGGAGGAAAGGGCAACCACTCCAATATTCTTGCCTGGAAAATTCCATGGACAGAGGAGCCTGGTGGGCTATAGTCCATGAGGTCACAAAGAGTCGGACACGACTGAACTCACATGCTCAACAACAGCTATTGCAGGAAAGGCCTCGTCTTAACTAATTACGTCTTCAAGCACTCTGTTTCCAAAGAAGGCCGCATTCTGGGTGAGGTACTTGGAATTAGAACTTCAGTGTATAAATCTGGAGGGATATTGTGTGTGTGCTCAGTCTCTTCTGTCGTGTCCGACTCTTTGTGACCCTATGGACTATGGAGCTCCATGCTCCTCATATCATGGGATTCTTTAGTGATAATACTGGAGTGGGTTGCCATGCCCTCCTCCAAGTGTTCTTCTGACCCAGGGATCAAACCCAAGTCTCCTGTGACTCGGGTGTGATCCTGTGCATTGCAAGTGGGTTCTTTACTGCTGAGCCTCCAGGGAAGTCCCTTGGAGGGATACTACTCAGCTGATAACACTTGACCTGTGGACCTTTAACAGAGGCAGGTGACATTTTAATAACAGATTACAGCAGAGCATAATGAATGTTATGCTGGAGTAGGGGTCAGGTAGTGGCTGAGCCTACAACCATGGTTAACAAGCCCCGATTTTATCCGAAGGCAATGGAAATCCATTTTAAAGGTATTTAAATAGAGTTTTGATGTAATGAAGTTTGCTTCTTAGAAAGATCACTCTGGCTTCCCTGTGAAAAATGTAAGGGAGACTAGACAGAGGCTGAAAGTACTCTAGTCTAGCATAGAAGCCGTAAGTTTGGTAGAAACGGCTGGGTTCAAGAACTATTTAGAACAGACTCAGTAAAATTTAGTATTCAATTGAATGAGGAAACTGAAGAAAATAAAGGAGTTAAAGGTGATGTTCATGTTTCTGGCTTGAAAAACAGTTTTTCAAATAGCAATATCCTTTGCTAAATAGGCAAACAAAGAGAAAGAAGAGGAGGAACTGACATGTTCATTGTTGGCCACGTTAGTATATAAGTACCTCCAGAAATTTTAAACGGGCTTCGCTGGTAGATCAGCTGGTAAAGAAGCTGCCTGCAATGCAGGAGACCCTGTTTCAATTCCTGGGTTGAGAAGATCCCCGGAGAAGATATAGACTACCCACTCCGGTATTCTTGGGCTTCCTCGGTGGCTCAGATGGTAACGGATCTGCTTGCAATGCGGCAGACTTGCTTTCGATCCCTGGGGTGGGAAAATTCCCTGGAGAAGGTCATGGCAACCCACTCCAGTACTCTTGCCTGGAGAATCCCCATAGATGAAGGAGCCTGGTGGGCTACAGTGCATGGGGTCACAAAGGGTCAGATGCAACTAAACACAGCATGGCACAGAAATTTTAAATAGACCTTTTAGTAGGCACAGTAGTTCATTTTATGGATCTTGATTCTTAGCGTAGAGAGATCGCCATGTGTAGATTATGATGGACTAGATATTTGATAGGGACTTATTATCTGAGCCCTGGCAAAGAGCTGACTCGCTGGAAAAGACCCTGGTGCTGGGAAAGATTGAAGGCAGGAAGAGAAGGGGAAGACAGAGGATGAGATGGTTCGATAGCATCCTTGACTCAATGGACAGGAGTTTGAGCAAACTCCAGGAGATAGTGAAGGACAGGGAAATCTGACATGCTGCAGTCCGTGGGGTCACAAAGAGCAAGAGGCGACTGAGCGATCGAACAATAGATCATCTGGGAAGAGAATATAGATGGAAGGAAGAAAGCAAAGACCTTCTTTACCAAACATCAGAAGTTCAGAAAACAACTAAGAAAAAATGAACTAGAAAAAGGTCTAGAAAAAGTGAACTAATCATCAAAGCTAACAACAACCAAAAAAGATTTAGAAAAGGAAGTATAACATCTCACACAACAACAGTGAAAAAGAGAGAGGGGTGAACAACGTCAAATGCTGTGATGAAGCAAAATAAAGATAGAAAAGGGTACGTGAAGTTTAGCTTGTATGGTGGCTATTTGAGAACTAGGGGGTAGCTTATATGAAGTGGCAGGGTTAGTAGCTGACTCAAAGAATAAGGAGCATGTGAAGAAATGAAAAGAACAGATATAGCTAATTTATTCCTTCAGAGGAGTATGAAAGCATATCTCCGTCTCCCTTGTTAAAGGATTGGACAGCATGTGTTGTTAATCCCAACAGTTTAGCCCATTACAAGACACTGTAATTGGTCTTGATCGTTTTCGCTGGAGACTGGCCAGTCCAGGTTCAGGAAGAGGATGTTGCCTTTGTTCCTTAGGTGGCTGTGGTGTCTCCAGGCCTGCCTGCCTTGAACACGTCTGAGAGTCAGAACGTTGGAAGAATGGCCACCATTGAAAAGGCTGACATCTGGTTCTCTTTTCTACTCTGGGAACGACACTTCGTGTGGCTTTTCAGGGAAGGTCCAGCGGACTAAGGGGTCTGTCTGCTTAACTTCATTGAGATTATCACAGTCTTCACTGATGCCAGGGTGAGGACAGGGAGAAGGCTTTCCAGCCTTCCCTCTGTTGCCTCTAACTAAGGGTTTTTATTACCCACCTACCTTGAGATTTAAACATGAATCTCTGACGTGCAAGGCTTCTTTAGAAGACCAGATGTTGGCGGAGAAAACCACTCGGCTGTTCTACTTTCTCACATTCTTGTGTGACTGTGACATACGGTATGAAGCAAATATTAGTGCCTGGAAATATAAAACATCAGGATGCATCTGAGTTATTCCTCCCCAGTTACGTTTGATCTGTGAATGGCAGAAACACTCCATTTCATAGCCATATTTATCATTCAAAGTAAATCATGCATTTGGGGGGCATAAAATCAGATGCTTTAGAATGCATGCAATTACCAACTATTGCATATTCCTCCAAAAAAAGACTGGAATTATGCAGTCACTGAGAAGGATTGCCGCTTTAGAATGTGGCAAAGAGAAGCTAAAGTGAGAGATACATTATAATAGATTAATACTAAGCAAATGTTATTTTTCCCTTTCTTTTTCAATCCCAGAAACCAATCCCGATAGGGATAACTTTGTGGGGTTTTTTTCTTTGTTTAGTTTTTATTTATTGAAATTTGAAATCTGTAAATAAATTTTTATAGGCCCAATAATATTTTTTGATTGATTTCCATTATATTTTCAGAGATGAGTTTGCATAGAAAAGTAAATGTTAAGACATTAAAATTTACCTTTTAAATAATTGCTGATGTGAGACTATCAATATATACATCAAGAATCGGTATGAGAGAAGCTGTATGTAAATGCTAAATTCAGTGTTACAGGGTAAGAAAATGTCCAGAGCATTTTGCAATTGTAAGTTCAGTTTAGTTTCAGAAGGTTAAATGGACAACGGCAAAGAGACCTGAGGGTCCAGATTAGGAATCAGCAAAAGCACTGGCTTCACAGCATGAGGCATGTCTTACGCAGGAAATCCCAAACTCCCCATCCTTATTTTGCTGTCTTAGTGCTCCTCCCCTTCCCCTCTGACTTCCACTGCTGCTAAGTCACTGCTGCTGCTGCTAAGTCGCTGCAGTCGTGTCCGACTCTGTGCGACCCCATAGACAGGGGCCCACTGTTCCTGGGATTCTCCAGGCAAGAACACTAGAGCAGGTTGCCATTTCCTTCTCCAACGCATGAAAGTGAAAAGTGAAAGTGAAGTCGCTCAGTTGTGTCTGACTCCTAGCGACCCTGTGGACTGCAGCCCACCAGGCTCCTCCATTCATGGGATTTTCCAGGCTACAAAGCACATATAGTTAGGGTGGCGTAAGGATCTCAAAATTTATGCAAAATCGTTGCTCTGAAAATTGTCAATTGAATACTATCTTAAAACTTCTGGCTTGTCAATGTAAGGGATAGAATAGGTAGTACTTAACAGCTTAATTTTTAGAAACTACTTTTGAAATCATTGCCTTTGGCAGCTATGTTTCCCTGGGAAAGTAAAGTAAAATCCTACTCTTTGCGACCCCATGGACTGTAGCCTACCAGGCTCCTCCATCCATGGGATTTTCCAGGCAAGAAGACTGGAAGACCTTTCTAATTTATATATTTTCATTCCTTTTCAGTTGATGGGATTCTCCAGGCAAGAATACTAGAGTGGATTGCCATGCCTCCTCCAGGGGAAATCTTCCTTACTCAGGGATCAAACCCGCATCTAAGTCTCCTGCATAGGCAGGCAGTTTCTTTACCACGTAAGAGACATATCTTCAGTCCCTGAGTCAGGAAGATCCCCTGGAGGAGAGCATGACAACCCACTCCAGTATTCTCACCTGGAGAATCCCATGTTCAGAGGAGCCTGGCGGGTTACAGTCCGCAGGGTTGCAAAGAGTCAGACACTACTAAAGTGACTCAGCATGCACAGATGCATATTCTTTTTCTTGCAAATCCTTTCTTCCTTCCCTCAACAAGTCCATGCCCATGATATGCCATCAAGCCTGCTTTGAAAATCTTGACTCTAAACATTCTTTTTTTAAAATGACAAGCCCGTTCTTTAAAAAAAAAAAAAAAGTCTTCATTGAATGTGTTACAATATTGCTTCTGTTTTACATTTTGGTTTTTTGGCTCCAAGGCATGTGGGATCTTAGTTCCCCGACCAGGGACCGAACCCACACATCCTGCATTTGTAGGTGAAGTCTTAAACACTGGACCACTAAGCAAGTCCCTACATCCTTCCTTTCTAAGGCATCAACTCTTCGGTTTCATCAAACGGTTCGGTGCTAATAGCTTTTTTTAAATACAGTGTCCTTACTTTTGCAGTGAAGTATTGGGTACGGAGGCCTTCCCTGGTAGCTCAGCGGTAAAGAATCTGCCTGAAAGGCAGGAGATGCAGATTTGATCCCTGGGTCAGGAAGACCCCCCTGGGGGAGGCATGGCAACCCATTCCAGTATTCTTGCCTGAAAAATCCCATGGACAGAGGGGCCTTATGGGCTACAGCCCACTGGGTCGTAAAGAGTCAGACACAACTGAAGCGACTTAGCATGCATGCATACATTGGGTAAGAAAAGAGCCTTGGCTTTCTTAGGGGCAACAAAGCCTTTCTTTTTTGGTAAGATCCAAATCATTTCTGCTCACCTAACAGGGGAGCTTATATGTTATCATGCCTCCTGCTTTTCCCTCTGCCCTCCCTAACCATTTGTTCTCAAGATAGTCTTCTATACATATTTAAGTCTCAGTTCAAGTTCTGCCTTCTGCAATGAAGCTGCCTCTGTTCCTCCTGGAAGACTTATGCCGTCCTTCCATGGTATGTTTTTTATTAAAATATTAAAACCTATTTTACATTGCATTGTAATTTTATTTCTCCTCTTCTCAAACCACAATGCCCTTTAAATTAAAGCTTATCTCATTCTCATCCTAATCCCCAGCACTTGACATAGTACATGGTATATACCAATAACAACATGAATGACAAGGAGATACAGAAATAGAAAAAAATTAAAGCAATGAGAATAACAAAAAGCAAATGAAAAGGATATCGAGACTTTTGGGTGCATGTGTGTTTAGGTGCTTCAGTTGTGTCCGACTCTATGGACTATAGCCCGCCAGGCTCATGGGGATTCTCCAGCAAGAATACTGGAGTGGGTTGCCATGCCATTTTTCAAGGGAATCTTCCCAACCCAGGGATGGAACCTACATCTCTGTGTCTCCTGTATTGACAGGCAGGTTCTTTACCAATATTGACACCTGGGAGGCTTACTGTGAGGCTTACTCTGATCCAAAGTTGGTCTTGATCAATTTGCAGGTTAAAATTGTTAGAAGTAGGTATGGTTACAAGGATCAGAAAACCCTAAATTAAAAATGAGTTTAAACTGATAGAAGTTTATTTTTCCTTCACACTCAGCAGACCAGAGGTAGTAGGTCTGGACATGATACGTCAATCTGTGGTAGCAAGAATCCAGGATTTTTGTATCTTGTGATCTTCCTTGGTTGACTTCTATTCTTCAGATCCTTAAGATTATCCCATGCTTGAAGCTGGATGCCAGAGCACTTCTGGAGCTCCAGCGGTCATGCCCACATTTAGGCAGCAGGGGAAGAGAAGGAGGGGAAGCTTCTGCTCTGACCCCACCTGCTTCTTTCCCTAACTCTTCTCAGAAGTTGTGAGTGGTACTTTTTCTTGTGCCTTATTGGCTGGAATTAGTCACATGATCATTCTTAATTGAAAGGCATGGTGGGAAATGAAGTCTTTACTCTGAGAAGGGATGTGCCCAAATAAAAATTGGAGATTCAATAAAGAAGGAAGGAAGAACTGATATTAGGAGGTAATTAGCCATCTCTGGCATAAGTACATTATCAAATTTAACCCTCTCAACAACTTTATGAATGCTAACCTTAGGGTGCTATTATTACTGCCATTAACTCATTTGCCAAATTTGTGATCTAGTGCTAGGACCTTGGTATTTCAAAGGAAATAAGGTGTGTAGGCTCCTGTCTGCTTGGAGATTTTATTCTGGTTAGAAAGGCAGACATTAAACAAACACATATGTAATATACTGTTAGACAGCAATAAGTTTCTTGAAAAAAAGTTAATCGGTGTAAGAGAATAGTGTATAATACAGTTAAGTTTAAATAGGATGATCCTGAAAGGACTTAGAAGGAGTAACTTTTGAGCTATGATCTGGATGGAATCAGAAGAACATCTGAAGACAAGGTTTCCAGGCAAAAGGAACAAAAACACCTTCAGCTGGACATTAGGGAGTTAGTAAAAATACTGGTGAGTGAGGAAAGGAAATCAGAGAAAATGAGGCAGAACCAGACAACATAGGGCTGCAGACAGTGATAGGAAATTTGGGTTTTATCCTGAGTTTGATAGGGGCTGCTGGAGCTTTTGAGCCAATGAGTGGGATGATTAGATTTAGGCCTTAAACCACTTTGGTTATTTCATAAATAACGGACTCAAACAGCAAGAGGTCAGTGGAATAGAAGGCAAGGTGAAAGCAAATAAAGCAAAAGGGGGTGATTTAGAGAGTTTAGGTGAGAAATGCTGGCAACTTGGACTAGGATGGTGATAATGATGAAGGTGATATGTGATAAGAGGCAGGATGTGTGGGAAGAGTAGAATTCATCAAGGATGTCTTGTAGCTTTTTATGATGGTTGATTTTATGTGTGAACTTGGCTAGGCCACGGTACCTAGTTTTTGGAACTGGTTCCTGAATCTGATTAGATTTAAAGGCACTAGTAACTATTTCCATTAACAATAAGAGCGCAGATAGTCCCTGGTATAATGTGGCAAGAGCAATTCACAAAGTCTCACCATTGGATACTCCTAAACAATTAATTACTCAGATAAGTTTCTGAGTTTCCACGCATTTGATACCTCAGAAAAACATTGTCAGCAATGGGTACATACTAATTGCTCCTAATTGTATTGAACAAAGTGAGGAAATAAAAGAATGTACTCAGGGGTTCAAATCTCCAGTTTGTGGCTTGCACAAATGATCTAAAAATTTCTACGTCTATCTTGAAAGAAACTTCTATCGCTTGTAGCCAAAGGGCTGAGGTTGCTGAAAACCAAACCCATAGTTTCATCCTGGAAATAGTTGAATTACAATGCAAATTGAATTTCCAACCTCACAGGGTGTCTGCTGTTAAAGTGAAGGCATCAACTGGGAAGGAATGGTATCCTGAAAATTGGAATGGGGACATATGGGAAGACGCTGATGAAGCTGAGAACACTGAAATTTCAATGAGTCTTCTTTGCTAGTAGAAGCAACTGTTCCATTCCCATCGGAGGAGAGGAACTCTGCTTTACCTGAGAAAATTATAATGCCTCCTCTGAGGTAGTTGCCTTTCAAGACTTCATTGATTCTTCACTATTCTTTGTTTCTAGACCTATTGTGAGACTTGAGTTCCTATAGGTCTCTAAATGTGAGGTACAAAGCGTGGCTCATGAAGAGATTCAGTACACTCTACAAGAATGATATAATTTTTCCAATGTGTATAGACAAAAATCCATGGACCATGTGGGGGAATAATTATTAAAAGTGTGGCAAAGCAGTGGAGTTGTTGATGGACAGGGAAGCCTGGTGTGATGTAGTCCATGGGGTCACCAAGAGTTGGGCATGACTGAGTAACTGAACTGAACTGAAAGCAGTGGAAGGATCATAAAATTAGATAAGGCAGAATTAAGGAGTTAGAACTTTAACAGTTGGGTTGTCTGGATGCGACATGAACCAAATGGGGGCTTACCTTAAATGAACTTAAGTGCCAGAATTGCCTTGACATACTGTAGAGGAAGATATTCAAAGGGTTAGTTAGAAAGAATTTATCATTTAAGACCTGGTCACCCAACCTAGGAGAGTACAGAGGACGTATCTTTCTCTAGAACTTTCTCATATCTTCTCACAAATGTGAGAAATAAATTTGTGAGAAGACCTACAACATTCTTGAAAAGCTCTGGGATTACTCTCCTCTGTAGGTCATACATTATAGAGGGAACTGTTATCACTGAATTGGAAAACTTAAGTGCAACGAATGTAATTGTATCCCAGGATATCAAGGGCCAGGCTCAGGACCCCTTGAATGAAGGAAGGAGGGGCCAGCCACCATCCAGGAAGGACTCTAGTACCCTGCCAAAAATGTATTCAGTTACTCTTTCTCAGTCACTTCCAAAAGATCAACAGCTTTCTACCAGAGTACCTGTGCATTGAGGAAAAAGAAATGAGCTGACTTCTTGAGGATTATTGAACGCTAGCCCTGAATTGGCACTAATTCCAGGAGACCAAAAATGTCACTGTGTTTCACCAAGAGATAAAACAATTACTCTATTGAACTAGAAGTTTAGACTGGATCTGCTACCATGAACTCCTCCTGCCTCTGAATCAACAGGCAAAGAGGAAGTTACTGGCGACAGGCAGCCAAATTACTGATTATTACTAAGAAGAAACTGCACTGCTGCTCCACAATGGAGGTAAGAAAGAGCACGTGTGGGATACAGGAAATCCTTTAGGGTGTCTCCAGACCTCCCACGTCCTGTGTTTAAAGTCAATGAAAAGCTACAACAACCCTATTCAGGTAAGAAAACTAATGGTCCAGATCCTTCAAGAATGAAAGTTTGGATCACCCTACCAGGTACAAAATCATTCCTAGATGCAGTGTTTGCTAAAGGCAAAGGACATACAGAATGAGTAGTACAAGAAGATATTCGAAAATACGATATGGCCAGTTACAGAAATGCTGCTGCTGCTGCTGCTGCTAAGTCGCTTCAGTCGTGTCCGACTCTGTGCGACCCCACAGACGGCAGCCCATTGGGCTCCGCCATCCCTGGGATTCTCCAGGCAAGAACACTGGAGTGGGTTGCCATTTCTTTCTCCAAGGCATGAAAGTGAAAAGTGAAAGTGAAGTCGCTCAGTCAGGTCTGACTCAGCGACCCCATGGACTGCAGCCCACCAGGCTCCCTCGTCCATGGGAGTTTCCAGGCAAGAGTACTGGAGTGGGATGCCATTGCCTTCTCCGTTACAGAAATGAGGGCTGTAATTATCATAAGCATTTTTTCTTATTTTGCTATGAACATATTTATAAATTTTACCATATATATTCTATATATTCTATATATATTATAATATAATATCTTTGGGGTTTTTTATCCCTTTATCACTGTCTCTTATACACATCTAGATGTGTATAAGAGACAGGTTCGATAGCAAGATGCCATTGCCTTCTCCGTTACAGAAATGAGGGCTGTAATTATCATAAGCATTTTTTCTTATTTTGCTATGAACATATTTATAAATTTTACCATATATATTCTATATATTCTATATATATTATAATATAATATCTTTGTGGTTTTTTATCCCTTTATCATACAACATAAGATATATTGGCTTTACATCATAGTATTTAACCGTAGGACGTCAAAGTGAAAAGTAAACATCAGCTGAGGACCTTGCATCCTAGTCTAGGGACAATAGTACTGCTTTTATGGTTATACATGGGATTTTTGTATCCTGTTAGGCAGAAGTATGACCTTGCTATGCCCTTTATTTGGAGATTAAATATGGTATATGTAGATGTATATGAGTTCCAACTTAACAAGGGGTGAATTGTGAAAGTTAATTATCGTGTTCACTTCATTAGATACTGCTGTGAAGATAGTTTAAAAATGTGATTAACGTTTAAGTCAGTAGACTTCGAATAACGCAGATCACCCTGCATAGTGTGGGTGGGCCTCATCCAATCTGTTGAAAGCCCAAGATAAAGGCTGAGTTCAGTTCAGTTCAGTTCAGTCGCTCAGTCGTGTCTGACTCTTTGTGACCCCATGAATCGCAGCAGCCAGGCCTCCCGGTCCATCACCAACTCCTGCAGTTCACTCAGACTCACATCCATCGAGTCAGTGATGCCATCCAGCCATCTCACCCTCTGTCGTCCCCTTCTCCTCCTGCTACTCTCCTCTTTCACTTTCATCAAGAGGCTTTTGAGTTCCTCTTCACTTTTGCCATAATCTGCATATCTGACATTATTGATATTTCTCCTGGCAGTCTTGATACCAGCTTGTGTTTCTTCTAGTCAAGTGTTTCCCATGATGTACTCTGCATAGCAGTTAAATAAGCAGGGTGACAATATACAGCCTTGACGTATTCCTTTCCCTATTTGGAACCAGTCTGTTGTTCCATGTCCAGTTCTAACTGTTGCTTCCTGACTTGCATACAGATTTCTCAAGAGGCAGGTCAGGTGGTCTGGTATTCCCATCTCTCTCAAAATTTTCCACAGTTTATTGTGATCCACACAGTCAAAGGCTTTGGCATAGTCAATAAAGCAGAAATAGACGTTTTTCTGGAACTCTCTTGCTTTTTCGATGATCCAGTGGATGTTGGCAATTTGATCTCTGTTTCCTCTGCCTTTTCTAAAACCCGCTTGAACATCAGGAAGTTCACGGTTCATGTATTGCTGAAGCCTGGCTTGGAGGATTTTGAGCATTACTTTACTAGCATGTGAAAGTGAAGTCACTCAGTCGTGTCCGACTCCTTGTGACCCCGTGGACTGTAGCCCACCAGGCTCCTCCATCCATGGGATTCTCCAGGCAAGAATACTGGAGTGGGTTGCCATTTCTTTCTCCAGGGTATCTTCCTGACCCAGGGATCAAACCCAGGTCCCCCGCGTGGAGGGCAGATGCTTTAACCTCTGAGCCATCAGGGAACTAGCATGTGAGATAAGTGTAATTGTGCGGTAGTTTGAGCATTCTTTGGCATTGCCTTTCTTTGGGATTGGACTAAGCTTCCCCAACAGCAGAAGGAACTTTGCCTCCAGACTGTGTTTGTGCTCCAGTAACAACATCTGCTTATCTCTGAGTCTCCAGCCTGTTGGTCTTCCTTGTAGATTCCAGTCTTACCAGCCCTTACAATTGCATGAACAGAATTAAAAAATACATCTCTCTTTCTATAAGTATATACATCCTATTGGATCTGCTTTCTGGAGAAGTGGGACTAATTCAGTTTTGATGTGAGCAGCTGGGTGAATGGTTTAACATTGGCCACAATGGGATAGGCAGTGAATTGAATGGTGGTAAGGAAAAGACAGAGGCAATGGAGAGAAGTAGGAGTTTCATTTTAGATGTGCTAACTTTGAGAACCTTATCACACAGCCACGTGGAGGTGTAAAGTAAGGCATCTATAAAGCAGTGTCACGCTGGAGGGGGCAGGGGATAGGTCAGAACTAGAAATCTAAAACTGGGAGTCATCTGTATATAGAAGATGTTTAGAACATTGGGCTTAATTAGCTCAACTACCGAGACAATTTTGATAGAGAGCAGAAGATGACTGAGGACCGAGTCCTGAGGAAGTCCACTCTTTAGAGGTCAGGAAAAAGGGAAATCAAGCAAAGGAAACTGAACCAGGACAGACCCAGGCACAAGAAAACCCAGGAGGGTAGAGGGATCACAAGATAAATAAAGAAGCTGTCTTAGAAACAGGACATTCATCAACTGTGTCAGATGCTGCTGAGAATTGGGAATTGTTCATTGTATTTGGTGTACAAGAGATTCACCTTGAGAAATGGAATATCGTAAATGGCAGGAACAACATGGCTGGGGCAGGTTAAAGAGAAAATAGCTATTACGGAAGGAAAGCTAGCAAGTATAGACAACTTTCTAGGAAGTTTCCACTATGAAGATGAGCAGAGAAATGGGGAGTTGATGCAGGATTTCATGGGATTTAAGAACAGAGGCAAATTGGTGAGATTGTAGAGGGAGGACAAAGGAGGCCACTTAAAAATTTTAAAATTTCAGCCTTTCATCATTAATATTTTCAAATTATTGAACATTGAATGCGGGGAGAGTTCCTTAGGTTTTTATGCATTACCAGGCAAGTTCTAGCATTGTTTAAGGAAACATGGCTCTAACATTTATATGGCTGCTGCTGCTGCTGCTGCTAAGTCGCTTCAGTCGTGTCCGACTCTGTGCAACCCCGCAGATGGCAGCCCATTGGGCTCTGCCATCCCTGGGATTCTCCAGGCAAGAACACTGGAGTGGGGTGCCATTTCCTTCTCCAATTCATGAAAGTGAAAAGTGAAAGTGAAGTCGCTCAGTCGTGTCTGACTCAGCGACCCCATGGACTGCAGCCTTCCAGGCTCCTCCGTCCATGGGAGTTTCCAGGCAAGAGTACCGGAGTGGGATGCCATTGCCTTCTCCGAATTATATGGCACCTGGAGTCGTATACCCTTACCACAATGAAGTCCCAGGAAATTTTTTCCTTTTTAGTATGAAAGATATATCTGAAATTTTTTATGGTGATGTTAGCAATTCAAGACAGAGAGAAAGGGATGTGAGAGAGGGAAAAAAAAAAAAAAAACTGCAACAGGAAAGTTATAAATAGGCAAGAGAGTATGGGATTGAGTGTATTCATGGAAGGTAGATATTAAATTAGAGCAGGAAGAATTAAATAAAAGCAGGGAGGCTGAGTGTATGCATAAAAATATAGACAGATGAGTGATGGGGAAATAGTGTAGTTTTCTTCTGATTACTTTGAAATTTATCCCCCACACACTCCCTCCCCCCAGTGAAATAGGAATTGAAATCATCATTTAGATGTAGAATATTAGGAAGGGGTTAGAATTTTGAGGAACTAGAAGAGCGTGTGATATGCCATTTGAGAGTTTGGAAGCAGAACTCATCCAGGAAAATGCAGAATGACTGTTGGGTTCTGGTGAGTCCTTCTTCACATCTGCCATCACAAATTCAGAATAATGTTGTTGTTTAGTCACTAAGTTGTGTCTTACTCTTTTGTGAGCCCAAGGACTATAGCCCACCAGGCTCCTCTGTCCATGGGATTTTCCAGTCAAGAAAACCAACATCTGATGGATCATAGAAAAAGCAAGAGAATTCCAGAAAAACATCTACTTCTGCTTCATTGACTACGCCAAAGTTTTTCACTGTGTGGATCACAACAAACAGTGGAAAATTCTTAAAGCAATGGGAATACCAGACCACCTGACCTGCCTCCTAAGAAATCTGTATGCAGGTCAGGAAGCAACAGTTAGAACCGGACATGGAACAACAGACTGGTTCCAAATAGGAAAAGGAGTACGTCAAGCCTGTATATTGTCACCCTGCTTATTTAACTTATATGCAGAGCACATCATGGGAAATGTTGGGCTGGATGAAGCACAAGCTGGAATCAAGTTTGCCATGAGAAATATCAATAACCTCAGATATGCAGACAACACCACCCTTATGGCAGAAAGTGAAGAGGAACTAAAGAGCCTCTTGATAAAAGTGAAAGAGGAGAGTGAAAAAGTTGGCTTAAAGCTCAACATTCAGAAAATGAAGATCATGGTATCCAGTTCCATCACTTCACAGCAAATAGATGGGGAAACAGTGGACACAGTGTCAGACTTTATTTTCTTGGGCTCCAAAATCACTGCAGATGGTGACTGGAGCCATGAAATTAAAAGACACTTGCTCTTTCGAAGAAAAGCTATGATCAATCTAGACAACAGATTAAAAAGTAGAGACATTACTTTACCAACAAAGGTCCATATAGTCAAAGCTATAGTTTTTCCAGTAGCCATGTATAGATGTGAAAGTTGGGCCATAAAGAAGGTTGAGTGCCAAATAATTGATTCTTTTTAACTGTGGTGTTGGAGGAGACTCTTGAGAGTCCCTTGGACAGCAAGGAGATCTAACCAGTCCAGCCTAAAGGAAATCAGTGCTGAATATTCATTGCAAAGACTGATGCTGAAGCTGAAACTCCAATACTTTGCCATGAAATGTGAAGAATTGACCCATTGGAAAAGATCCTGATTCTGGAGAAGATTGAAGGCAGGAGGAGAAGGGGACCACAGAGGACAACAGAAATGTTGGATGGCAGCACGGACTTGGATATGAGCTTGAGCAAGCTCTGGGAGTTGGTGATGGACAGGGAGGCCTGGTGTGGTGCAGTCCATGGGGTCACAAAGAGTTGGACAGGACCAAGTGACTAAACTGAATTGATGGTAAAAAAAACACTGCAGATGTAATTAATGTTAAGTAGAGTTTAAGATAAAAGTGATTATCTAAGTAGCCCATGGTAATCACAGGAGATGTTTAAAAGCAGAAGTGTAGACAAGGAGGTCAGAGAAATTCAAGGAATTTCAATAAATTTATTAGATAGTAAATGAGTGTTGCTTCAAACCACTGTTTGTAGTAATCTGTCATGGCATCAATAGGGAACTAATATGTAGGTTGCAAAGGTCACATTGTTGATAGACTATGCAAAGGAATGATCAGTAGTAATGGACTAAAGAATCCTACCTAGCAGGGAAAGGAAGGAAGAAGTAAAATGAGAAGGATGATGAGACAAAGTGAATTAAAACTCTTGGAAATTCCTTGGCAGTCCAGTGGTTAACTTTGCCTTATAAAGCAGGGGATTAGGGTTCAATCCCTGGTCAAGGAGATTAGATTCCCCCATGCCTTGCAGGCAAAAAACCAAAAAATAAAACAGAAGCAATATTATAACAGATTCAATAAAGACTTAAAACATGGTTCACACTCACAAAAAAAAAAAAACTTAAAAAATAATAAAATGGAAAAAACACACTTGATGGATTGAATAAGTATTAGAATCACATGCTGAAGGAGGTAGGCTGGACCCAGAATATGGCCATCAGAGTGTATGGTTGAGATGGGATAAAGGCAAGCAAGTTCGAGTAGCAAAGGACAAATTATTGCTAAAAGCCAGGAGAGTGGATGGATTGTCTGTGTATGTGCTGAAGCTACATAGCATGGTGACAGGAATGATAGTTGAGAAAGACCTGGAGAATGAGCCAGGCACTAAGGTCTCAGATGAAAGGTAAGGAAAGAGCAGGGATACTGATGGACGATTGTGTCATGAATGGATGATGGATAGTAGTTTGATGTCATGCATGTGAGCTAAGTCACTCAGTCACGTCTGATGCTTTTCGACCCTATGGACTATAGTCTGTGAGGCTCCTCTGTCCATGGAATTCTCCAGGTAAGAATGCTGGAGTGGGCTGCCATGCCCTCCTCCAGGGGACCTTCCTGATCCAGGGATCAAACCCATACCTCCTGCATTGGCAGGTGGGTCCTTTACCACTAGCACCACTGGGGAAGTCCCCATAGATTGATGCCGCTTGCTTCAAAAGTCACTGGGTTTGTGGACGGTCAGAGGAGCAATGATTTAGTAACTGTAACAGAGAACTAGGAGGACAATTATTCTACAAAAAAAAAAAAATGCTGTAAAGAAACAGCTATCACAGGAAAGAACTTTAGGAAAACATTCATTTTCCCTTTAAGAAAGACGGTGAGAGAATCCTTTATAAAGTAGCTTTTTTTCACTTCCTGATGATCAACTATGATTCCAAAGAGAAATGTGGAACAGGTTGGTGCTTTGCAGAAAAATGACAGCTTGAGCTAGATTTTGTTGTTTTTGTTCTTGAGTCGCTAAGTTGTATCTGACTCTGTGTGATCCTATGGCTGACCGCACACCAAACTCCCCTACCCCCGCTATCTCCCAGAGTTTGTTCAGATTCGTGTCCATTGAGTTGGTGATGATATCTAACCATCAATCCTCTGCTGCCCCCTGAGATTTAGGGTTGTATAGAACTATCGTAGCATAAGAGTCCTTGTAAAAAATATCATGTGAGCTTGGACCTCTTGTGGACATAGAAGTCATGGAAGCCTTTTTTGGAGAAGGTGAGCCTTTGATTCTAATTTTACTTTCTTTCTTGGAGTTGATTATTTAACCAATGGGGCTGAAGGTGAAGGTGAAGTCACTCAGTCGTGTCCGACTCTTTGCGACCCCGTGGACTGTAACCTACTAGGCTTCTCCGTCACTAGTGAAACACTGGCTTGAGTCTATGAGACTTCGAGGACTTATTGCCATAATGCTGTGTTCTTCAGTCTCTTACTCCTCGAATACTAACTAGCCCTAGAAACCCAGTCACCACGCTGTAAGGAAGCCCAGAAGAGAAATGGAGGCCGCAGCCCTGAGGTTCAGCTGACCTATCCCTGGATCAATGGAACCAGCTTGCCAGGCATGGGAGTAAGATGTCTTGAGTATAAATCCCCAGCCCTAAACTGTGCTCCCCAACTGATGCCACATGGAGCAGACACAGGCCTTCCCTTTCGAGTCTTGCTCAAATCTCATATTTATGAGAAAAATAGATAATTGTTATTGTAAGCCACAAAATTTAGAAGCTTGTGACGCCACAATAAATAACTGGAAAATTGAACCACCAAGTTACCAGATATCCAAGAGCTTTTGCTTCCCCAGCTGTAAAATGAAGATCAGAGCATCAGACCAGAGGGTTATCATACAGATTTATGGGATGTGGAAATACACATACTCTGGTCAAAGTTGCCTTCCCCACTCTCATGCCCCCTATGCATCCCAGGTTAGAGAAAGGAGCCAGAAGTGTTTAAGAAACACTGTCTCCTTCTGCTGTGTATTTGTGGTTGTTGTTTGGTCCGTAAGTCGAGTATGTGTGCCTGCTAAACTACTTGAACTCTTTGCAACCCTATGGACTGTGGCCCGCCAGGCTCCTCTGTCCATGGGATTCTCCAGGCAAGAGTACTGGAGAGGGTTACCAATTTTCCCCTCTAGGGGATCTTCCTGACCCAAGGACTGAACCCACGTCTCTCCTATCTCCTGCATCGGCAGGCAGATTCTATACCATGAGTGCCATTTGGGAAGCCCTGCAAGGCAGAAAGAAGATTATTCTATCTACTGATTCTGATTCTCCAAATAGTTCATATTCTCACTGGATTCAGGTCTCTGATCAAATACCATCTTCCTAGAGAGGCTTTTCTTGGCTCCCCTGTAAAAAATATAAAATACTCTTTAACTTAATATTAAGTTAATATTAATACTGTTAATATTCATAACATTTCTTCATAGCTTTGATCATCACCTGAATAGGATATATTTGTGTGTTTTTTATACCGTTTGTCTCAATGAACACAAAATCTCACAAGAGCTGGGATTTTCCACTATTTTGTGCTCTACTGTCTTTGCAGCACCCAGGCCAGTGCCTGACATAGAGCAGGAATCTGATAAATATTTGCTGAATGGTTAATGAATGAACTCTCTCTGGTATGGTCCTTGCTTTTGTTTTAATTTACTTCTTTCAGATGGTATGTGGAAGATATGTTGAACAGAGTACTGACTTCAAGATTAGAAAGTGAGACAGACTGTAAGAAAGGAAAAGGCAGTCAAATATGCCAATTACTTCCAAAGGTAATGGCATATTTTGAAATTTGGAGGCTGCTTTATTAAAATTCATTTTGTGCTACATAAAATAAGGAATTGGGAGCCTGACAGAAATGAAGCTCAAATAGGCATTCATTTCCTTTATCTTTTTACAAGACAGATCAATTAGTAATTTTATGCTTGAAAAAACTCATTTTTAAATGTTATGTGGGACTCAGTGTAATATCAAATCTGGCCTAATGTCACCTTTAGTAGGGAATTGAAAGCACTTCTACATCTGTGCATTCCACCAAAAAAAAAAAAAAAACCTCAGAAACTCAGTTTTTGCTATCTAAAGTTTATAACAGGAGGAGAAGAATGGGCACAGAAATGATCTTGTTTCATAATTAACTCCCACAAAAAGTTAAGGCAAATGATCAGCTCTGGAATGGAACGTTTTGGGCTACACTTCCATTCGTAAACCAAGCCATGGAAACCCTCCCAGACAGGTGTGTTAGAGTCNTTTGCTTCCCCAGCTGTAAAATGAAGATCAGAGCATCAGACCAGAGGGTTATCATACAGATTTATGGGATGTGGAAATATACATATTCTGGTCAAAGCTGCCTTCCCCACTCTCATGCCCCCTACACATCCCAGGTTAGAGAAAGGAGCCAGAAGTGTTTAAGAAAATTGTCTCCTTCTGCTGTGCATTCGTGGTTGTTGTTCAGTCCGTAAGTCGAGTATGTGTGCCTGCTAAACTGCTTCAGTTGTGTCCAACTCTTTGCAACCCTATGGACTGTAGCCCGCCAGGCTCCTCTGTCCATGGGATTCTCCAGGCAAGAATGCTGGAAAGGGTTGCCAATTTCCCCCTCTAGGGGATCTTCCTGACCCAAGGACTGAACCCACGTCTCTCCTATCTCCTGCATCGGCAGGCAGATTCTGTACCATGAGTGTCATCTGGGAAGCCCTGCAAGGCAGAAAGAAGATTATTCTATCTACTGATTCTGATTCTCCAAATAGTTCATACTCTCACTGGATTCGGGTCTCTGATCAAATACCATCTTCCTAAAGAGGCTTTTCTTGGCTCCCCTGTAAAAAAATATAAAATACTCTTTCACTTAATATTAATTAAGTTAATATTAATACTGTTAATATTCATAACGTTTCTTCATAGCTTTGATCATCACCTGAATAGGATATATTTGTGTGTTTTTTATACCGTTTGTCTCAATGAACACAAAATCTCACAAGAGCTGGGATTTTCCACTATTTTGTGCTCTACTGTCTTTGCAGCACCCAGGAATTAAGTTAATATTAATACTGTTAATATTCATAACATTTCTTCATAGCTTTGATCATCACCTGAATAGGATATATTTGTGTGTTTTTTATACCGTTTGTCTCAATGAACACAAAATCTCACAAGAGCTGGGATTTTCCACTATTTTGTGCTCTACTGTCTTTGCAGCACCCAGGCCAGTGCCTGACATAGACCAGGAGTCTGATAAAATATTTGCCGAATGGTTAATGGTTAATGGTTAATGGTTGCTCTCTGGTATGGTCCTTGCTTTTGTTTTAATTTACTTCTTTCAGATGGTATGTGGAAGATATGTTGAACAGAGTACTGACTTCAAGATTAGAAAGTGAGACAGACTGTAAGAAAGGAAAAGGCAGTCAAATATGCCAATTACTTCCAAAGGTAATGGCATATTTTGAAATTTGGAGGCTGCTTTATTAAAATTCATTTTGTGCTACATAAAATAAGGAATTGGGAGCCTGACAGAAATGAAGCTCAAATAGGCATTCATTTCCTTTATCTTTTTACAAGACAGATCAATTAGTAATTTTATGCTTGAAAAAACTCATTTTTAAATGTTATGTGGGACTCAGTGTAATATCAAATCTGGCCTAATGTCACCTTTAGTAGGGAATTGAAAGCACTTCTACATCTGTGCATTCCACCAAAAAAAAAAAAAAAACCTCAGAAACTCAGTTTTTGCTATCTAAAGTTTATAACAGGAGGAGAAGAATGGGCACAGAAATGATCTTGTTTCATAATTAACTCCCACAAAAAGTTAAGGCAAATGATCAGCTCTGGAATGGAACGTTTTGGGCTACACTTCCATTCGTAAACCAAGCCATGGAAACCCTCCCAGACAGGTGTGTTAGAGTCCAGATGGCCTCAGTGAGGGTCCAGGAAGCCAATGCCTTCTGCTGTGTTCCTGGCCACTCGCACAGGCTCGCTGGATTTGGCGATCTGGAATGGAACGTTTTGGGCTACACTTCCATTCGTAAACCAAGCCATGGAAACCCTCCCAGACAGGTGTGTTAGAGTCCAGATGGCCTCAGTGAGGGTCCAGGAAGCCAATGCCTTCTGCTGTGTTCCTGGCCACTCGCACAGGCTCGCTGGATTTGGCGGCAGCAGCGCCCAGCTGGGGGGCGGCCACGGGGGCGTGCAGGTGGTGCCGGATGAGAAGCAGTGTTTTCCAAGCAAGAGACTGCCTTGCTCCTGGAGAACTGCCTCCCTTTTCACTACCGGGTTATAAAACTAAGATCCAAGTCCGTTTACAGCTGATAAAGATTCCAGATACCTTTTTGATAAGAGAGCATAGATGTTACTTAATCTCAGTATCCCAACTGGGGTAATTGCACCCTGCCACTTGAAATTTCCCCTGCGAATTCAATCAGAACCAGCCTTGGCCTTTGCTTTTCTGTCCCCTTTTGGGTGGCTGTGTGGCTGTTAAACAGCTGCTGAGCTCCACTCTACGCAACACAAAAGAGTGTGTATTCTTTATGAGCTGGTGTTGGGGTGAGGATGTGGAATGTTGGCAAGCCTCCGTGTGGATCTAGTTCTAGCGGGATGTTTTGCTGGTATAATAATAAACAAGGAAACCTTGGCCCTTTTGAATGCAAACAGTGTCTTAGGGAAGAGATGCTCACTGAATGCATTTGAGAATAAAGCAGTGAGGGAATTCTGCACGTCACCAACCTGATGATGTACTCTCTACCTGGTAGAAAGAGCCCTATGGGATGACTACTGTGCAGACAGACCTACCAAGAAAAACCCAAAGGACCATATTCAAAGTACCGGAAGGAAGCCTTGCCTTTCTTCTCTCCTCTCAGCACTTACTTCCAGGCTCACTGTGGCTCAGAATAATTCAGAAATCTATTCATAGCTACATGTACTATGCCAGCAGGTTTTAAACAGTCCCCTGTGACAAATTCAACCAAAGAGGACAGACTTCCAGGTTATGTCCATGGCTGTGCCTGATTCCAGGAGTGCTACTTAGGACTCCATCCTTCTCTCACAACCAGACGGCTTCCGTGGACAAGCAAGGGGAAGGCGGGCTATTGTAGGAATATTACTCAGGGCACTTTAATTTACAGCAAGAGAAATAATTCACTAATGCTAGTTCCTTGACAGTGGAAAAAAAAATATGACTAGCCAAAGTGTCTGTACGTCCTTTTCTGTATTCTTGTATTTGTATAAATCCATATTTACAGAAAGAAATGCTCATCTGGTACTTTTCGGCACAGATGTGTGCGCTAGTCCTTCAAAGTCTTCAAATAAGACATGTCAAGTTTTTCTCCCCCAAATAAGCTGCTTTCATCAATATTAAATTCTGCTGAAGCAGTTCGTGTCACTTAGAATTGTGATGGCTTCAAGCAACAGAAAGCTTAGCTGTAGTTCAATCAAACAGACTGTTCTCATATAACCAGAACTCCAGAGGTGGGTGGTTCGGAATTGGCACAGTCACTCTTGGAAGTTTATATTAAAGAGCTAGGCTCCTTCGACCTCCTGCTTCATCACTCTTAGCTTGTGTCTATTAATCAGTACTTTGTGACTGTAAGGTGGCTGCTTTCCTACCATTGACCTTGATAGTGTGCAGATACAGATTGCCTTTGGTATGAATCAACATACTTGGTGCCCAGAAAAAGTTTCCATCAGTGGTAAATTTACTACTTGTAGGATTACAGTGTCAAACCTACTCTTGTCCTCCTCCTCTATCAACCTCAGGCATACAGTCTTGAAACCCAACTTCAGGATACTGGTTGGGAGAAAAAACTTTCCCTCCACCCTCTTACGTTCATCTTGGAGGTCTGTGGATTAAACTAACAGAAGCCATGTTAAGAGGAGAAAGGCACGGAATTTTTCTAAATAGTTATATGCACAGTAGTTCATAGGAATGACACTTAAAGAAGTCATCAGACTCACTGGCTTTTATATCACTTTCCCATAGGAAAGGGGGTTAGGCTTCAAGGGATTACCAATTGTGATTAGGAAACATTTAGGGGAACTAAGGGGAGATAAGGGTTATTTTAGTAAGGTTTGTTTATATAAACTCATCTTGGTGTTGATGCCCCATCTCAGGTGATAAAGAGTCACTCTTTTCTTTTTGTGACAATGGGGTCACCTTCTCAAAGGGAAATTTATGCTTTGTTTTTAAGCAGAGAAAGGGAGGGCAGAGAAATCTTCCTGCATCTGTTGATTCTCAGTTGCCTTCAGCTTAAAGCAATCTTTGGGTCAAAATGGCATAATTTGGGGTGTTACGTCCTGATCCCCATCAACATCTACCTGCAAGATCCCCTACATATTGCCAGTTATTGAGGAGAGGAAAGTTGATCGTTTCATGTTGGAATTTTATTTGAGTCTATAAAAGGTCTGAAGATGAAAGTCTTTAATAAGGGGAGTCTCTGTATAAGTGTTAAATTAATGACGATGAGCCTCACAGTTGATTATGGCCCAGAAATATATCACAACACTGCAGCTGAGCACGCTGCACTAAACAGTGGGATAAGTCAACTGTTCTTTCCTCAGATGGTAAAGAATCTGCCTGCAATGCAGGAGACCCAGGTTGGATCCCTAGGTCGGGAAGATCTCCTGGAGAAGGAAATAGCTAACCATTCCACAATTCTTGCCTGGAGAATTCCATGAACAGAGGAGCGTGACACGACTGAGTGACTAACACTTCATTACTGTTCAACCTGGTGGACAGAATGAGACCTGGGATGCGTAAATGTTGATGGCTGGGTTAGAGAGACAGAGAGAAGACAGAGCAGAATAGTAGCACTGCAGATGCTGCTGTGGTAAGTGGTCATCCTAGGGGAGGACTTATCACCGGAAAGTGGAAGGTAACTTTGAAATCCAGCTTAATCTTCTTTCTGAACCAGGGGCCCAAATCTGCTTTAATGGCTAGAGTCAAATTCCCTAATTATTACCCAATTTGCTTTAAACTGATTCCTTTTAGTTTATTGATAAGTTTATGAGTTAGGTTTCAGTAAACTCTTCACCTATACAAGTCTTTTTGGTTTTCTGTCTTGATTTCAAGAGTCAGTGAAATTATTGACCAAGATTGGGTCACAGCGATGAAATGCAAACTACGGTTGTCAAATTGAGGTGAAGAATCAGATTCACTTGGGAAAATTCAATCTCAATTTCACTCTCTTCTCATCACTAATGGCCTTGAGGAAGAACCTTCTGTAAACACTATAATTCAGTTCAGTTCAGTTCAGTTCAGTCACTCAGTCGTGTCCGACTCTTTGTGACCCCATGAATCGCAGCACGCCAGGCCTCCCTGTTCATCACCAACTCCTGGAGTTCACTCAGACTCACATCCATCAAGTTAGTGATGCCATCCAGCCATCTCATCGTCAGTCGTCCCCTTCTCCTCCTGCCCCCAATCCCTCCCAGCATCAGTCTTTTCCAGTGAGTCAACTCTTCGCATGAAGTGGCCAAAGTACTGGAGTTTCAGCTTTAGCATCATTCCTGCCAAAGAAATCCCAGGATTAATCTCCTTCAGAATGGACTGGTTGGATCTCCTTGCAGTCCAAGGGACTCTCAAGAGTCTTCTCCAACACCACAGTTCAAAAGCATCAATTCTTCAGTGCTCAGCCTTCTTCACAGTCCAACTCTCACATCCATACATGACCACAGG
>SJYT01040511.1:59244-105319 GCA_006410635.1 Cephalophus harveyi
TAAGTGTCTTTTAATTTCATGGCTGCAATCACCATCTGCAGTGATTTTGGAGCCCCCCAAAATAAAGTCTGACACTGCTTCCACTGTTTCCCCATGTATTTCTCATGGAGTGATGGGACCGGATGCCATGATCTTTGTTTTCTGAATGTTGAGCTTTAAGCCAACTTTTTCACTCTCCTCTTTTACTTTTATCAAGAGGCTTTTGAGTTCCTCTTCACTTTCTGTCATAAGGGTGGTGTCATCTGCGTATATGAGGTTATTGGTATTTCTCCCGGCAATCTCGATTCCAGCTTGTGTTTCTTCCAGTCTAGCGTTTCTCATGATGTACTCTGCATATAAGTTAAATAATTAGTATTATATAAACAGAGGCTTTATCTAGCTTTTCAATGGCCTCTGGCAGGTGGTCTTAGGTCCAACCCATGCACAGATCTAGGTGGGAAAAAATTTATTCTGTAATAGGTGTGGGTTTAAAACCCAGTTCTTCCTCCACTGCTGCTGAGGAATAGAAAGTCCCTGAACAGTCTGTTAAAAGGCAATTTAACTGCCTTAAGACAAAACCTGAGATAACTGTTTCCAGTAAAACTGCAGGAAGAATTTGAGCAAGCAGGATGAATTTTCTAATATGGAATTGGGCCAAAGCAAAGGCTAACTCACTGCCACCAGGTCCTTAGTGGGCACGATCTTAGGGCCTTTGCCTCTTCCATTAAAATACCTCTAGGTTGTGAACTGATCTTCAATGTTCCTGAATCCTGTTATTAAATTGGCCATTTTGCTTTTCATGTTTTATTGGCCTATTTTTTTTTCTTTTGACCTCAAAGCCTTTTTAGGTCTTCATCATTGCAGCTGGCAGAAGACCTCCTATCTTTATTTAGTTGTTTCTCTTTGCCATAATGTCTCTCCTTAGCCTGAAGTATGTTTTAATTGGACAAAACCATCATTTTATGTTCAAGTTGATTTAAGAGCTCAAAGCCTTACTTTAGGGTGCATGCTAAGTGGCTTCAGTCCTATCTGACTCTTCGTGATTCAATGGACTGTAGCCCACCAGGCTCTTCTGTTCATGGGATTCTTTAGGCAAGAATACTGGAATGGGTTGCCATTTCCTCTCTCAGGGGACCTTCCTGATCCAGAGATCGAACCCATGTCTCTTATGTCTCTTGCTTTGGCAGGTGGATTCTTTACCCTTAACACTACCTGGGAAGCTCAACCTTAGGATGATTCACCTTATTAAATGGCCTGTAAAGACAAGTTGACCTGAAGACTGAAACTTTTCCAAGATTTACAGATCTCCTGGGATCCAGAGAATAAGATCACAGGGCAGAGGGTGTCAAGAACTTTCTGACTTTAATGATACTAATAAATAGATTTTACCTCAATTGGGCCACATTTAACCTGCTAATGGAATGGAATGAGAAGCCAGATTGTTTTATAATTGACAGCTTTGTCTCCCAGCAGATGGCTGTAATCTCCTGCGTGTGCCAAACACAGACTCTAGGATTTTTGAGTTTGTAGTGAAAACAGAAAGGACAAATATTTATTGTAATTACAACATTTGCACATTGGATATAGTTTCACAGCCTTTTAATCCTCCTTGACTAGAAAATACAGAGTGCCTTTTTCTTTTCCATGCCAGTAGAAGTTTATTTACCAATGCTTTGAGAAACATTTCAATTTTTAAAAAATATAAAGCCAGGACATACAGAAACAGCTCTCTCTTTAGCTTACTTACTAATGAATCTGCACAGTCAATTCTGGATTGATCTGAGGAAATGATCCAGTTTTCAGATTTCTTTTTTTTCCATTCATGACTGCTGGTTAGTTCTTGTCAAGAAGGTTAGTTGGAGATCTCTCCAGTTATTTTCATGAATATATTCTATTCAATCTATGGAAACTGCTTATGGGACAACATGGCCTGCACCCAATTAATCCTATTGGATTATGTCCACCTCCATTGTTAGCAAATCATGAGTCAGCAACTACATTATGGTCTTTCCTAAAAGTACTGAACTGTTTCCAGAGAACTGCAAGTTGTAATTCAAATGTAAATTGCTGGGATCAAAATCAATGTAAATCATACAGCCCCAGCAAGTATGAGTTTAAGACATACCTCTTCCACTTTAGGTTTTGCTACCTTGAAGAAGTGAAGTGAAAGTCTCTTGGTCTTGTCCAACTCTTTGCGACCCCATAGACTGACTATATAGTCCATGGAATTCTCCAGGCCAGAATACTGCAGTGGGTAGCCTTTCCCTTCTCCAGAGAATCTTTCCAACCCAGGAATTGAACCAGGGTCTCCTGCATGGCGGGTGGATTCTTTACCAACTGAGCTATCAGAGAAGCTCACTTGCTGAAGCAGGGAAGCAAGAAATACTCGCTGCCTTTGGCAAGTCCATTAACGTTTAGACTTATCTTCTGAGTTGTCTCATACTACACTTTGAATATGGTGAGTTTGACAAAATGTTCAACAGTATCATATATCTGGTCACTCAGATTCTTGCTTCTTGTAGTATTTGATTAAAAGTATCTGCTGGTGATAGATTGCATACCCAGCCATGTCACACCACAGATTATCCGTGCCCTCCTTACTACTTAAAATAGGCGCAGGGCATCCCATTCAGTCCACCTGAATTGTGCTCTGTGGAGCTATGCAGTGTGTGAAACCTGCATGGGTATACACAGCAGCCTTGGGAAGGATTCATTCATGGGGAAAAAAAAAAATCATTTACTGTCCACTGATTCCCAAGTGACATTCTGAGTTGTGGAACGACAAAGACAAATCAGAGTTGCTCAATGTCTGTGATGCAGTCTGAGGCCAGGACAATGAGACATGCTCGAACAGAGTCGCTGTGTGCAGACCGTGGAGGAGGTAACCAGCTCTGTTCGTTGTAGCTGACTTGGAGTTTGAAGACTAATTTGTCATTATTCATGCCAAAAGGGGAAGTGAGTCATTCTGAGCAGAAGAAACAGATAGATGAAGCTCATGACACACTGGAAAAACTGTCCTACGTACATGTGACTATGGCTTAGGTAACAATTTTGGAGGTGAGCATAAATGAGCAAAGAAAAATTTAGAATGTTAATTTGGAGCCATTCAGAAAGATTTCATATTCTCCCAGTGATTTAAGTTTTATTGCTGAAACAAAGATCCTAGAAGCTTCCCAAGCAGCTGAGTATTTTATTTAAGTGTTATCTTTAAAAACTCAGTAATAGGAGATTTTTATGGTATCATAGATAGAAATAAAGATATTAAATCTAAAAGGGAAAGTTGATAAATTCAGTTTATCTTTTGATTCATCTTTTATTTTTAAAATTATTCCTATTTGCAAAAAATAACTTGAGAGTTAAATTCTGTTAATACTGACTACAAGGATGGATCCAGTTTCATCACTGGTACTCCTTTATAATTTCATCAGTTTGAATGTTAGCTAGAAATACATTACCATCACGTAGAACCTGGAAATTTTTGTCATGCTAAGACTGCCTCTGTTGTAAGGGGATCTGATACATAATCGTGCAGAGCTATAAACAATACCACTCAGACCTACAGAACTTTCTGAGAACTTGTAAAGAGCAGAAGTCACTCAATTATATCTGAATTTGTAATTTCTCTTGAGAGGAAAGTCCAGTTAGATAAGCTTTATATCCAGTCTTTTTGGTTTTTTGGCTTTCCAGGTCTTCTCTTGGCGACATTTACCATGATAGATTGCCACCTGTATTGTGGGCAATGATTTCTGGTTAAGGCTTGGCAGTTCAGGCATTCCGTTAAAACACTGGCATCCAGATCTGCTGTATCATCAGAATTTGAAGTAAGACGTTTAGGCATTCTCTCCGGGATGAAATAACTGCTACCAGCCCCTTAGGCACCCTATTTATAAGTTTTTCAGATCTAGAATTCATTGTTAATAGTTTTGACTGTCTAATAGCCCCTCTGCTTTTTTATCACACCAATTAAGAATGGACAATAATGCTCCATGACTTGCGGACACAGCAGAGGAAGGGGAGGGTGGGGTAGATTGAGAGAGTAGCTTGGAAACACTTCCAGTGCCACGTGTAAAGCAGGCAGCGAGTGGGGAGCCGCTGGGCAACCCAGAGCTCAGCCTACTGCTCCGCTGACCTAGAGGGGCGGGAAGGGGGTTCAGGACAGAGGGGGTTCATGTGTACATACAGCTGATTCATGTTGTGGGATGGCAGAAACCAACACAACATGCTAAAGCAATTATCCTCCAATTAAAAATAAGTTAAAGAAAAGAATGCTCTGAGATGACCCAAATGGGTGCAATAGGGACTGGGAGGGAGGCCCAGAGGTAGGGGAGATGTGTGTACAAAGAGCTGATTCACTTCCTTGTACAGCAGAAACTAACACACCATTGTAACACAATTATACTCCAATAAGAAAAAAAAAGAATGTCCTAGTCATGGTGGAGTGACCCTCCAGATAGCACCTCTGGTCCCTGGAAATCTTCGTCTAACAACAACAATCCACTGAGTTTAAAGTCTTTATACATTGGTGAGCAGTCTTTGAAAAAGCAGCCTTCAGAGCAAAGAAAAAATATCAGGGAGTTATAAATGATCTGGTGAGACATGGATGTCCAAGCAGCTGCGAGAAGTTGACCGATCCAAAGTCAAAGGAAAACTCAATTTGAGTGTTGGCTCATTTAAGGAGAAAACATGATCATTATTGCCTACCTAGAGATTATTGTCACACTGACACACAGACTAGTCCTCTAAACTGAGGAATATTTGTGCTAGGAAATCAAGTGCCTGGCACAGAGTAATCACTCTGTTAATATTGCTAATTAATTAATATTATGTTATATTATAATTTATATTATATAATTAATAATTATTATAAAATAATACTTTTATAATCATAAAATAATAAAATAATGTTACAAATAGTAATATTATAAACATATTACTATTCCATAGAACTGAGAAATAAATTGAAATTTCAAGTTGAACTTAAAAGCAAGTACTACTCTTTTACATGAATTAACACAAAGCCTATAATTCAAGCTACATATTGAAAAAACCTTTCTACCAAATTCATAATGTGAGGAGATGGCCCCCCTGTGCCTTGATCCTGCTATACAGGTGGCCGTACAAAACAGCTCATGTCTTATAATATGTACTCCTCTACAGTGTTTGATAGAGATAGTTTGGAAGATGTGATTTAACTAAAACAATCTCTGGAACAGAAATGACAAGCCTTCTCACAATGGGATTAAGCATACTGGAGCTTCTAATAACAACTCTAGTTACAGTCTTGGGAAAAATGCAACATATTCCAGACACCTTGCTAGATTTCACATTTTACAACCATCATCCCATTGGATTTTCTCAGAAGTCCTGTGAGGTAGTATGCTTCCTTCTTTTCACATATGAGGAAACTGGGATTCAAGAACTGGTTCCTATCACACAGCCAGTAGTTGGTGGGCTGTGGTTTGAACCCAGACTGATTGTACCCAAAGTCTGTATTTTTAATCACTACAATTCATGGCTTTCCCACTAATGCAAGTTCAGTGTGAGCTCTATTCTTCTCTTTGCATTATTTTATGCATCAAGAGGCTTCACAAATGTGATTCCTTTAGACTGTCTGAATGATTGAGTGAACCTCAATGCAAGGATTGTTAGGTTTCTCTGAAACACCCTGTCTGTGATAAATCTCTCAAAGGAAATAGTCCAGGGATAATAAATTGAGGCATCTTGGGGACTCATGGGAATTTACCTCCGTGATTGATGGAATGAGCCAACTGTCACCTGCACATATAGTAAATAAAACCATGGAAATGCATGAAAATTGACATTGGTTGGCTCATTTTCTTACAGGAAGAATATAATTGAAATGGAGGGAGCTAAAGGGAACTGTAAGAGTGACTGATAGAAAGATAGAGCTTAGATTAGGAAACTAGAAGAGAGAATGAGAAGTTTTATTATTATGATATTACTATGTCTTCAAAGTATGCCAGCACCCTTTTCTCAGCGGAATCACAAAGTATATAGCACTGCACTAGGCACCGTGGAAGAGAGAGAAACAGAGAGAGATGGAGGAGAGAAGAGGTGTGCTGTCTGCTCTAGACAGCTAATGATTTAATTCATGGTTTAAAATTAATTTATTGGATCGAAGGGCATTCGCATGAACAGCACAGGCATGCATTCATCACCCAAGCCCACTTTGCTGATGATTCTGTGTAATGTGTCTGTAACAGAATGCGTCTTCTAAGGAAGAAAACCCAAGCTCTCTTGAGCAGGAAAGGCTGGACAGAATGGAAAATGCACTGTCAATGTCACGGAGGCAAAGCATTCCTTAAATAGGCAAATGAAAGAACACCGAGGCAAGACCCTGTCTTTTATTTTATGGCAAAGGAAAGCAGATCATTTACCGATGCGAGTGGCAGAAGGCCTTGTTGTTTCCAGTATCTCAAATTTTAATCGGGGAATAGAGAGTTGATTACAAAAGAAAGAGGGTCAGGAAGAGTTCTTTAAATATGGCTTTATCAGCCTTATATTTTTACCCCAAAAATGTGTACTTAATTTGTACATGATGTAAATGGCTGACATTCCAGAGGATCTGAGATAATCCTCAGGGCCTCTTACAAGAAAGGGGAAGTACTTGGCTAACTCCTCAGAAATTATTTAGATATCTACTTCCAGGCCGCAGCTACATGGAAATGATAATGGAAGAGCATAAGCACTATATTAGGAGGAAATAACAGGAGGAGAACAGTTCAAAAAGGGAAGGAAAAATATTTTGTTTAAATTTCGAGGAAACAGGAGGATAGCAGCTTCTAACTGACGGTGTGTTTGGGCCTCCATGAGGAATTGCAAACATTTCCCTTGAGACACTTCAAACTAGGGTGAATCATGCTTCTAGTAAAGTCTTTTCTAATTAAGTCTTCTGTATCTGTCTGTAGGATGTGGAATTAGCTATGTCTTTGACTCCCAAACCTTTCCAGAATTTAACTCCAATTGGAAAACTGTAGTGTGAAACCGCACATCTCTCCTTTAAAGTCTTAGCTGTTAAAAATGTGCTCGTGACTATGGACTATTGTGTCCCTGGAAGGAGAATTCCCAGAGAGTGACAGGCTCAGGGCTATGGGGCCTGCTGAAAGTTCTTGAATGAACAGACCCTGACCACACAGTTAGAGAACACCTCTCTCCTACTGAATCTCTCTAGTACAAAATCTCGCCCCATGTCATTGTCCTCATGACAAGGGATATGTTCGGAAGCCAGGTTCAGCATTCTGTCAGTGGTCAAGCCCTTTGCCATGTAGACAGCCACTACGCCTCTGCTCACTTAGGTTTTGGAGGCAAACAATGATTGTCACTCAAGTTTAATGATAGTTTCACTTTGAAGAGTTCAGAATAAAAGACACCCTGAACACAAAATAATGGTCTCCGTGGATTACTATGATCGTCCAAGAACAGAAGATGAAAAGGGAAAAGTCCTTGGTAGTGCAAGCTTTTTATGACAGATCAACACACAGCCCATGCTTTCTGGACACAGGATGTCACAGAGACCTGCCAAATTTGAAGGTTAGGAAGTTCTTGTGGGCAAATAGAAGTGACATGCATTGCATAAGTTTCTGCCTGGAGGAAGTTTCAAAGATTCCTCATATCCTGGCCTACATGAGAGTTATAAAATCTAACCAATAAACATTACATCTAGACTGCTATCTTCCACTGCAGGCATTCATTTTGGAAGACTGGATACACATATTGTCTTTTCATTGGAAAGACTGAAGAGTTCCAAGTGCATAACCCTGACACACTCTGTCCTGGATTAATGTCAGTTAAATGTCTTGGTTTCAAAGTGTCAGTGAAAAAGCTAACAGCACTTCATTTGAAAAGGAAAGATGCCAAGAGACACGGTGACTTAATGTCAACCTCCATCCAGTTAATGCTTAGGTTTTCTTCAATCAGAGAATGATTTCAAGTGAAATGAGCAAAATTCTCCATTAACTACAGATTTAGTCATAATATCTAGAGAGCTTAAAGTAAGCATAAAAATCACATTTTTAGACAGTTTAGAATGTAAATACAAATATAAAAACACACACAAAACTCATTTCTTGGTTAATTAGAAGATACAGAATATCAGTGCAAATGACCTTGCTATTAAAATTCAATGGAAAAAAAAATTAGAAGTTAAAGTTCACCTGATTGACTTAATCGTTGATTTTTTTTTTTTTTTTTTTTTTGCGTTTTCATACTGTTCATGGTGTTCTAAAGACAATAATGCTGAAGTGGTTTGCCCCAGGCCCTTCTCCAGTGGACCACATTTTGTCAGAACTCTCCATCATGACCCCATCAGTCCTGGGTGACCCTGTGTGGCATGGCTCATAGTTTCATTGAGTTAGACAAGGTTGTGATCACATGATCAGAATGGTTAGTTTTCTGTGACTGTGGTTTTCATTCTCTCTGCCATCTGATGGATGAGGATAAAGTGCAAGCTTCCTGATGGGAGGGACTGGCTGTAGGGGAAACTGGTCATACTCAGTTCAGTTCAGTCGCTCAGTCATGTCTGACTCTTTGCGACCCCATGAATCGCAGCACGCCAGGCTCCCCTGTTCATCACCATCTCTCAAAGTTCACTCAGACTCACTTCCGTCGAGTCCATGATGCCATCCAGTCATCTCATCCTCGGTTGTCCCCTTCTCCTCCTGCCCCCAATCCCTCCCAGCATCAGAGTCTTTTCCAATGAGTCAACTTCTCATGAGGTGACCAAAGGATTGGAGTTTCAACTTCAACATCAGTCCTTCCAATGAACATTCAGGACTGATTTCATTTAGGATGTACTGGTTGGATCTCCCTGCAGTCCAAGGGACTCTCAAGAGTCTTCACCAATAACACAGTTCAAAACCATCAATTCTTTGGCGCTCAGCTTTGTTTATAGTCCAACTCTCACATCCATACATGCCTTCTGCAAAAACCATAGTCTTAACTAGCCTTTGTAACTTACACAATCATAATATAGCTCTGAAGTGGCAGAATGAGTTCAAATCTGACACTCATAATTTTGCTGTTTCCACTATACATGTGACTCTGATTTTTCCAATTATAAAAGAGGTCTAATCTCTGTGAAGCAGAGATTAAAATACCATATGTTCATCATCTAGAGCAGTGTCTGACAACCAACAGGTATCCACGAAAATGTGATGGTACTAGTACTAATCGTGGTTATTGCTATTAAAGAAAAAAGTCACAGAAAGACTTGTCCCCATGAATGGTCTAATAATAATACCCTGAGTTCTTTAAAAGAAAATGATCTGTTACTGTAGAAATATAAACTATCTCCAAAATCTGCATCCATGTATTTCTTGCAAGAATAGATATTTTTATCCTGAGATTCAGTCACACATCATAGATCACAGTTAAGCGTCGACTGGATGGAGGATATTTTGTAGTGGTGCATAAAGAGAAAGAAAAAAAAAAATTACAGCCACTTCAAAAATTCTAAACAATGACTAGAAAGCAAGAGATTAACTGCCTAATAATACCTGGAAAATTCCTTCCATGGCTAGAATATGAAACTCAACCCAGTATCAGAGAAACCTAGTTAAAATAAAAAATGCATTTCAGATGAGCACTTGTATACGCTTCGGCTGCTTATATTTTAGCTCATAGTAAATGAAGATGTTCTAGCAATGCTCAGAGATTCTCTCATGTACATGATTGTGTCATGGCTGCAGGAGAAACATTAGAAGCTGCCAAAAAGGAGGATTGGTAAAGATGAGAAAGGTATAATGGTCTGCTTCTACAGGGGCAGAAGAACCAGTGTGACAGCTTGCCGTGGGTGGGCTCTGTCCCCCACATTCAGCTCAACAATTGTCTAAAGGAAACATCCTGAAGCGGACAGGAAAGAAGGTTATCAATAACCCCAGGTGAAAAGACTTTCCTATTTTCATGCAATTTCTTTCAGAGGACCTACTTCTCTGGCCCGTGTTTCACCTTATCAACTGCATATGTATACACACATATACCACCAGACCATAAATAAAGTAGCTGGTAGTAGTAAACACATCTGGTTTTTAAGACAGGTTGAGTAGAATACCAATGGTCCGTATTTCTCATTTTGGCAGTTTTTGTCTATCGCGTAGTGACTTAAGTGTAATACTAGGCTATTTAATCCAACTAAATTTATTATTTGATCCTAATAGCATCTGTCTAACATATTCACCTTCAAAATCAGCAGCAGCATCCCATTACCTATGCCTCACCTGCAGAAATAAAGGACCAACATTGGGAGAGTTTTCCATCAGAGAAACCTGGAAAAGGAACGTCTCTTAACTGCTTTGGATCTAATCTCGGCAATGGGACAGACTCTAGTTTCCCTGTGTCTTTTCCCCTCCTCCTTCACATAGTCACTTTGGGTAATTAAAGAAAAAAACAGATATAGAAAATTCCTGAGGACATTAAATTAATCCTCTGTGAAATTTCATTATTTTATTCATAAATGATATGGCAGGGTTATAAACATAGTCAGATAGTAATTGTGTTAGGACTAGCTGCAGTATAAATTTTTTAAGTACTAAATTTCATTACCAAAATACACTTGGAGACACCATAAATGAATGCAGGCTTTAATCTTTGAGTGAATATAAACCGCATCCTCAACTGTGTAACTATTTTGCACATCAGAAAGAGGGAATTTCTCATTAGCTGCTACATCAAGCTTTTAGTTTAAGGAAAGAGCCTTGCCCAGTAAAACTGAAAACAAAGCCAGATCTTAGCCAAACTGATTTCTCTTTGCAGGCCTGACCTCTAATAAATGACTTGGGCAGAGCCCTTACCACTTTTTTCATAAGCTAAAGGAGAAAGAATCATTAAGAGATGAGCCTAAGGCATTCTGAGATATACTTGCCAAATAATAAACTTATCAATTTCTCCTAAATGGATAAATTATTAATTCTCATCCAACTCTACCAGGCCTAACAGTGAGGAAATGTAGGTGCCAAGAAGAGAAATGAATCTCAACAAAGAGTGTATCTCCTATAATGGGAGAGTCAAGACAGACAAGTTGGTAAGTTATTAGATAGGAACCTTAGAGATAATGCCTTAAAACATAGGAAGGGCAATAATCAACTAAACATTAGGGAAATGTATTGCAATTTTAAGCATTTCCAACTACAGACCAGAGAAAATGTTCAAGGACAGAAAAAGATACCTACCTTAACTTTTTAAGATTCATCAATACTGATCCTTACATCTACTAAGAAACTTGATTGCACACTAGAACTAGCATTGGTGATGCAAAAGTGTGTGACCAGCCCTTTTTTACATCTAACATTTTATGCACAAATTCTCTAGTAGTTATTTCATTAGCACAAGGCAAGTTTCCATTTTTCTAAAGGTGAGGGTGGTTTTCTTATTATTACTGCATAGAAGACTGCAACCAAATTTCGTGACAGTTCAGTTTGGTTCAGTTGCTCAGTCATGTCTGACTCTTTGTGACCCCACGGACTGCAGTACACCAGGCTTCCCTGTCCATCACTAAGTCCTGGAGCTTAATCAAACTCATGTCCATCGAGTCAGTGATGCCATCCAACCATCTCATCCTTTGTTGTCTCCTTCTCCTCCCACCTTCAATCTTTCCCAGCATCAGGGTCTTTCTCAATGAGTCCGTTCTTCCCATCAGGTGGCAAAAGTATTGGAGTTTCAGCTTCAGCATCACTCCTTCCAATGAATATTCAGGTATGATTTCCTTTGGGATGGACTGGTTGGATCTCCTTGCAGTCCAAGGGACTCTCAAGAGTCTTCTCCAACACCACAGTTCAATTCTTCTTGCGCTCAGCCTTCTTTATATTACAACTCTCACATCTATACATGACTACTGGAAAAACCATAGCTTTGACTAGACAGAGCTTTGTTGGCAAAGTAATATCTCTGCTTTTTAAAATGCTGTCTAGGTTGGTCATAGCTTTTCTTCCAAGGAATAAATGTCTTTTAATTTCATGGCTGCAATTACCATCTGCAGTGATTTTGGAGCCCAAGAAAATAAAGTCTCTCACTCTTTGCATTCTTTCCCCATCTATTTGCTGTGAAGTGATGGGACCCAATGCCATAATCTTAGTTTTATGACTGTTGAGTTTTAAGTCAACTTTTTCACTCTCCTCTTTCACTTTCATCAAGAGGCTCTTTAGTTCTTCTTATCTTTCTGCCATAAGGGTGGTGTTATCTGCGTATCTGAGGTTATTGATATTTCTCCTTGCAGTCTTGATTCCAGCTTGTGCTTCATCCAGCCTGGCATTTTACATGATGTACTCTGCATAGAAGTTAAATAAGCAGGGTGACAATATACAGCCTTGACATACTTCTTTGCTCATTTGGAACCAGTCTGTCGTTCAATAACACTTCTAACTGTTGCGTCTTGACCTGAATGCAGATTTCTCAGGAGGCAGGTCAGGTGGTCTGGTATTCCCATCTCTTTCAGAATTTTCCACAGTTTATTGTGATCCACACAGTCAAAGGCTTTGGCATAGTCGATAAAGCAGAAGTAGATGTTTTTCTGGAACTCTCTTGCTTTTTCCATGATCCAGCGGATGTTGGCAATTTGATCTCTGGTTCCTCTGCCTTTTCTAAAGCCAGCTTGAACATCAGGGAGTTCACGGTTCACGTATTGCTGAAGCCTGGCTTGGAGGATTTTGAGCATTACTTTACTAGCATGTGAGATGAGTGCAATTGTGCGGTAATTGGAGCATTCTTTTGCATTGCCTTTCTTTGGAATTGGAATGAAAACTGACCTTTTCCAGTCCTGTGGCCACTGCTGAGTTTTCCAAATTTGCTGGCAGATTGAGTGCAGCACTTTCACAGCATCATCTTTCAGGATTTGAAACAGCTCAACTGGAATTCCATCACCTCCACTAGCTTTGTTCGTAGTGATGCTTTCTAAGGCCCACTTGACTTCACATTCCAAGATGTCTGGCTCTAGATTAGTGATCACATCATCATGATTATCTGGGTCGTGAAGATCTTTTTTGTACAGTTCTTCTGTGTATTCTTGCCACCTCTTCTTAATATCTTCTGCTTCTGTTAGGTCCATACCATTTCTGTCCTTTATCGAGCCCATCCTTGCATGAAATGTTCCCTTGGTATCTCTAATTTTCTTGAAGAGATCTCTAGTCTTTCCCATTCTGTTGTTTTCCTCTATTTCTTTGCATTGATCACTGAAGAAGGCTTTCTTATCTCTTCTTGCTATTCTTTGGAACTCTGCATTCAGGTGCTTATATCTTTCCTTTTCTCCTTTGCTTTTCGCCTCTCTTCTTTTCACAGCTATTTGTAAGGCCTCCCCAGACAGCCATTTTGCTTTTTTGCATTTCTTTTCCATGGGGATGGTCTTGATCCCTGTCTCCCGTACAATGTCACGAACCTCATTCCATAGTTCTTCAGGCACTCTATCTATCAGATCTAGGCCCTTAAATCTATTCCTCACTTCCACTGTATAATCATAAGGGATTTGATTTAGGTCATACCTGAATGGTCTAGTGGTTTTCCCTACTTTCTTCAATTTGAGTCTGAATTTGGCAATAAGGAGTTCATGATCTGAGCCACAGTCAGCTCCTGGTCTTGTTTTTGTTGACTGTATAGAGCTTCTCCATCTTTGGCTGCATAGAATATAATCAATCTGATTTCGGTGTTGACCATCTGGTGATGTCCACGTGTAGAGTCTTCTCTTGTGTTGTTGGAAGAGGGTGTTTGCTATGACCAGTGCATTTTCTTGGCAAAACTCTATTAGTCTTTGCCCTGCTTCATTCCGCATTCCAAGGCCAAATTTGCCTGTTACTCCAGGTGTTTCTTGACTTCCTACTTTAGCATTCCAGTCCCCTATAATGAAAAGGACATCTTTTTTGGGTGTTAGTTCTAAAAGATCTTGTAGGTCTTCATAAAACCGTTCAACTTCAGCTTCTTCAGCATTACTGGTTGGGGCATAGACTTGGATAACTGTGATATTGAATGGTTTTCCTTGGAGACGAACAGAGATCATTCTGTCGTTTTTGAGATTGCATCCAAGTACTGTGTTTCGGATTCTTGTTGACTATGAGGGCTACTCCATTTCTTCTAAGGGATTCCTGCCCACTGCTGCTGCTAAGTCACTTCAGTCGTGTCCGACTCTGTGCGACCCCATAGACAGCAGCCCACCAGGCTCCCCCATCCCTGGGATTCTCCAGGCAAGAACACTGGAGTGGGTTGCCATATAATGGTCATCTGAGCTAAATTCGCCCATTCCAGTCCATCTTAGTTCACTGATTCCTAAAATGTCAATGTTCACTCTTGCCATCTCCTGTTTGACCACTTTCAATTTGCCTTGATTCATGGACCTAACTTTCCAGGTTTCCGTGCAACATTGTTCTTTCCAGCATCGGATTTGACTTCCATCACCAGTCATATCCACAACTGGGTGTTGTTTCTGCTTTGGCTACATCCCTTCATTCGTTCTGGAGTTACTTCTCCATTCTTCTCAGTAGCAATACTGGGCATCTACCGACCTGGGGCATTCATCTTTCAGTGTCATATCTTTTGTCTTTTCATACTGTTTATGTGGTTCTCAAGGCAAGAATACTGAAGTGGTTTGCCATTCCCTTTTCCAGTGGACCACATTTTTTTTAGAACTCTCCATCAAGACCTGTCCATCCTGGGTGGCCCTACACGGCATGGCTCAGTTTCATTGAGTTAGACAAGGCTGTGGTCCATGTGATCAGTTTGATTAGTTTTCTGTGATTGTGGTTTTCATTCTATCTGCCCTCTGATGGATAACAATAATTTAGTGACAAGCAACCATTTACTAAAGATTCCCTATTGTAGCCAGTTGCTTCAGGTCTCTGCTCATAAACCATCAACCCCCACTTCTGTTTATTTGTTTTTAATTTATTTATTTTTAATTGGAGGATAATTGGTTTACAATATAGCATTTGCTTATGCTATGCATCAACATGAATCAGCTATAGGTATACTTATGTCTCCTCCCTCCCACCTCCCACCCCATCTGACCCCTCTAAGTTGTCACACGGCACTGTGCAGAGCTCCCTGCACCATACAGCATATTCCCACTGGCTGCCTACTTTACATATAACCTCCACTTTTAGCAGGAGTATCCTTGCTCAAAACTAGCCAACTTCCTACCTTCAGCAGGAATTAACATAAATCTTTAAGTTAAAGCTTCCAGAGCTAAGAAAGGAAGCTACAAACAAAACGCAGATGGAACCAGCTAGGAATTATAAGGCATGACTCTGACCTCCAACAGACCCTAAGTCTTAATATATATTGATTTGCCTATATTAGCATGTTAAATGAAACACCCAAACAGAAGGACCAAAAAAGGATAAAAGGGGGTGTCCTCCTACTCTGTCAGAAAAAGCTCTGCCCTTTCCCCATAGACTGATGCATATGCTCCCCCGTCATTAGCCTCACTCCTCCTCCCTTTGTCTTCACTCTTAAAAGTTACATCACTCTCACCAGGTGTGTTTCCCTGGTGGCTCAGTCAGTGAAGAATCCGCCTGCAATGCAGGAGACCCGGGTTCAATCCCTGGGTTGGAAAAATCCCCTGGAGGAGGAAATGGCAACCCATTCCAGTATTCTTGCCTGGGAAATCCCATGGACAGAGGAGCCTGGTGGGCCACAGTGCATGGGGTTGCAAAGAGTCAGACACGACTGAACAACTAAATCACCACCACCAGGTGGGCAAGAAGCTGATCTGTGAACTTAGTTTCCACTTCTCTATTCACTGGCCACTGAATAAAGCTTGTACTGTGTCAATCTCAGCTTTGGTTTCAAAATTTGCCTACTAGAATCCAAATGAAAACAGACACCCCCTCCTCCTGCCGACACACCATCAAGGCATCAAGGCAGAGAGCCTCAGCTGGGCTAGGGACACAGCAGGGTTCATAAGACTTCATTCAGTAACTCTACGTGTCAGGAATTTGAACAACACGCAGGAAGAATGGATTGTTTCTGACCCATGTTGTCAGAAGCGTCATCTGAAGATACTGGGAAGGCTGAGACTAACATCATCTGAAGGCTGCTCACTTGCATGCCTGATACTAATGGCTATCAGCTGGTACTTGAGCGAGGCTGGTCAGCCAGATGACTAAACGCAGCCTCCCCATGTGGGCTGATATTCCTCAAAATATGGTGGCTGGGATCCAAACACGAGGGTCTCTAGAGAGAAAGTGCCAGATGACAGTTGTAACACCTTTTGTGTCCTGGCCTCACATGTCAGACAGCGTCTCTTCTTTTGCACTCCGTGTGCCAGGTAGTCCCAGAGGCTGACCTACCTCAGGGGGTGAAAATTAGACTCTCTGTTTTGAAGGAAGAGAAATGTCAAGGTTCTGAAATTCTGGGACTAGAAACATGGCTGTGGACATTGTTAGAAAATAAAGTTGGACATGGTGATTTTTTTTTCCCTTCTCTTTTCATTTCTTTATGTTTCATCTTTGATTTCTAATAGTTTTTAAGGAAAATAGCAAATCTCACACAGAAACCACACTTCTGGTAAATTCTAGTGATATTCTGGTCATTTGCTATGAATCAGCTTATTGTATATTAATGACGTTTTTACCTAGGATTATTCTGGTAGGCCTACCAGCTGTTTGTTCTGACATATGCATTTTGGAGTTTAAACAACTTGAGGATAAAAGAAAGTAAAGGAACTTGGAAGTGCTAATTGTTGGAAAGAAGTCCAGAACGCAAAAGATGTTTAAAAGTGCAATGAAGACAGATGTTGAGATTTGCCTCTATGGAGAAGAGAGATTTAGGATGTGAAGGAAAGAACTCTTTGTTGAAAAGGATTAAATGTTTCTTGGAGCATGTAAAGTTTTCTGAGGATTTTTAGAAATTGCTTATTTGACTTCAGGGCATGGTATTTTCTGCATACTGCCAAGTAAACATTATAGTGAAGAAAAAAAAAATCTTCATTTATTTATCAACAGATATAGTAACCCCATTTCTAACGTTCTGGGAATAAATGAGTGATGCTTTTGAATAATCTCCTCTGTCCTGATGCTATTTCCCTGACTCATTGAGGATACTTACAGATGATGGGCCTGGCCACTTCACTTCCTGGAATGAAATAGGCAGCACAAGTGAATTCTGAGCTAATTCAGTTGAATATTAACAAAAACATAGAGAAGAAATCTACCTCTTTGAAAGCCACATCCCATGAAAATCTCTTTTGATATTACAAATCAACATTCAAAAATCGATTCTATAGAAATAATTTCAAAAGTGCATGAGGACGCTTATTGTAGGATTGTTTGTAATAGTAAAAACTGAAACAAACTAAAATGGACACCAATAAGGGAGCGTCTAAGTGGTATATTTGTCAAGAACACTACTTCAGCCTTCAAATAACATATACCTACTTTCATGAAAATGTGTCTGTGTTTTATTGAAACAAACAAAAAAAAATTGTAAAACATAATGAGTAGCAGAATCTTATTTTTGCATTTAAAAATATAGAACATTTATAACCTAAATAGAAGACTTAGCTTTCCCATACTGCACAAAATCTCTAGAAACAATAGTATATTTTCTTTTTAAAATTCACAACCTGCATGTAGATCAATAAGCAGAACTTTCAATGGACCCAAATATATGAGAAATTCTTGAAAGATAGGAAGTGAGAGAAATTAAATTATAATGAAAAAAGTTCCCAAAACCTGCAGAGTGTTTTTCTTTTAGAGAAGTTAGAAGCAGTAACAAGGGAGCTTCATATCCAAGTCTAGTGGATATTATTGCATTGGGCAAAAAATTCATTTGGATTTTTCCATAAGATATTACAGAAAACCCAAATGAACTTCTGGGAAACCCAATGGGATCTAGACATTTCCTCAGTTCAGTTCAGTTCAGTCGCTCAGTCGTGTCCGACTCTTTGCGACCCCATGAATCACAGCACGCCAGGCCTCCCAGTCCATCACCAACTCCCGGAGTTCACTCAGACTCACGTCCTCGGAGTAACCAAATGGGCTAATCAGAAAGGAGAACCAAGCAGGTCATGAGCTGCATATCCCACCTTCTGAGTCCAGAGAGCCGCATAGGAATGTCAGCCCTGGGCAGGATGGGGGGCTTTGCAATGAAAACTTGGGGCCAAAGAAGCGGGGGAATATTGAAGACTCCCACACTGCGCAAGGGGCATAGCCCAAGCCTGTCTGCTCTGAATGAAAGCTGTCAGGGCACAGGGCACAGCGGTTCACCTCGCCTTCTCCTGTAAGCGGGCATGTCAGTCATTTCAGCTACAAAGATGACTGCACACTGACAGTTACCAATCATTTGAGAAACTCAATGCTTTGTTTCTCAAGAAAAAATGATTAACTCAGTCTTGAGAATAGAAACTTAGGGCAGTAAGCATCACAGAAAGTTTAGAGGAAGTATAATTTATATCTGCAGACATATAAGAAAATATTTGGCCCATTTAAACTTAGCCTAATATGTGATGGAAATTGAAGCGTCATCGGGATTTGAAAAGTTCAGAACCCTGCACACTATTTTTTCTATTTTTTTAATTTAAATATACTTTTTAATCTTTACATTAATTTTAAAAATCTTTAATTTTTTCATCTTTAATCTTTATGGTTTCTGCCATACAACAATGCAAATCAGACATAATTATACATCCATCCCGTCCGTTCCCAGCCTCCGTCTCCTCGACTCATCCCATTCCTCCAGGTCACCAGAGAGCCCCCGACTGGACTCCCGGTGCTACATTCTCACCAACTGCCCATCTTACACCTGATGATGCATCTATGTTGACGCTACTTTCTCCATCCGTCCACTCTCCCCCTCCCCCACTGTGTCCATCACTGTGCACACTACTGATGAGACTGGAAACTGGTCCAGCTGCAGCGGAAAAGAGTATGCACGAGCCTGAAAAAATTAAAAGTAGAATTACCACAGGATCCACTGACCTCACTCCTGAGTGTTTATCCAAAAGAACTGAAAGCAGGATCTCAAAGATGTGTTAGGACTCTCAAGTTCATTGTGACACTTTTACAAATAGCCAAGATGTGGAAACACCTTAAATTCTCACTGATGGATGATGGAAGAGAAAAGGTTGTTTATATACAAAATGGAATATTATGCCGCCTTTAGAAAGAAGAAATTCTGCCATATCCAATGACATGAATGAAACTTGAGAACATTATGCTAAGCAAAATAAACCAGTCATAGAAGCACAAATATTTTATGGCTTTACTTATATCAGTCATCTAAAATAGTCATGCTCAGAGAAGGGGAGTATAGAGTGGTGATTGCCAGGGGCTGGGGAAGGAGGAAATAGGGAGTCGCCATTTAATGGGCATAAAGTTTCAGTTATACGAGATAATCTCTAGAGACCTACTGTACAGTACTGTGCCTATAGTTAACATCACTGGGCTTTACACTTAAAATTTTAAGAGGGTAAGTTGCATGTTAAGTGTTCTTACTGTAATAACTTTTTAGAAATTTCAGATAAAACTGCCATCAACTGTTTAAAATAAAACTCAGTAGCTGGGATGAATAGGAAGAAAGACACACTTTAAGAGAAGCTAGCAACCTGGCATACAAAATCAAAGTATATTCTAGAATTTTATAGTCAGAGAGGTAGCATTGTTCGATGGTTGAGAACACAGACTCTGGAAACAGACTGATTAGGTTTGAATACCAGGTGTGTACTACAAGCTGTTGTGATATTGGAAAAAAATATTTTTAAAAATTTGTGCTAATTAAGCTCACAGGCTCCTCCCGTGTCCTCACTGTACTGGCACAGTGAGCCCGTCTCATTTCCAAGACCCCTCCTCTCCCTTTGTGACTGAGATGGCGCCCCCTGTTCAGAGTTCTGTGCTTCAGTTCTACGGAGTTTCTCAGTGCTGACAGTCTTCCTACATTCCCCAGACATAGGGATGGTAGCCACGTGCTGTGGCTCTTCCTTCCATGTTCCTCTAGGAACCCCGGTGTTCTCATTTTGCTTTCTTAATTTCCAGTACTTGCTAGGCCAATTCCCTGTGTAAGTTTTCTAACCAGAAGTGGGTGGTTATAAAGAATAAATTGAGTTAATACACGTAAAGTACCAAGAACAGTGCTTATACATAAAGAGCCTTGTAAATATTCACTATCATTATCAAATTTTACCTCAAAAAGCTGAGAAAGATGTAAGAAGAAATTGAGAGGCATTGTAGACAGAGCTAGGAATTTTAGCAACTGCTTCTGTTTGTGAGAAGAGAACTTACTCAGAGGAGGCAATGGTAGCTATATAGATAAATATGATTGATAGATATAGATGATAAATCAGAAGATTTGGCTGAGTTTGGTATAGCTATGCCATTGGCAGAACAAAACACACCCATGTAAACAGACACATACAAACATAATACCTTCTACCTAGGTATCATTTTCAAATTTTAGACTATTAAGGATAGAAGAGTTAGTATCAACCTTTATTTTTATCAAATGTATATAAGGAGAGAATAAGAAAATAATACTATTGAATGATTTAATTTGTGAACACAGATGCAATATCTCAAATAAAATACCACTAACAGATCACAGCTGGAGAAGGAAATGGCAACCCACTCCAGTATTCTTGCGTAGAGAATCCCAGGGATGGGGGAGCCTGGTGGGCTGCCGTCTATGGGTTCACACAGAGTCGGACACGACTGAAGTGACTTAGCAGCAGCAGCAGCAGCAGCAACAGATCACAGCAATGTATTGGAAAATAATATAGAATGATTAAGTAGCATTTATTTCAGAAATGCAAGAGTAGTTTAATATTAGGATTCTTAAAGAGATGGGAATACCAGACCACTTTAATTGTCTCCTGCGAAAAGTGTATGCAGGTCAAGAAGCAACAGTTAGAACCAGACATGAAACAACAGACCAGTTCAAAATTGGGAAAGGAGTATGTCAAGGCTGCATACTGTCAGGCTGCTTATTTAACTTATGTGCAGGGTATATCATGCAAAATGCTAGGCTGGATGAAGCACAAGCTGGAATCAAGATTGCCAGGAGAAATATCATTATCCTCAGACATGGAGAAGACACCACCCTTGTGGTAGAAAATGAAGGGGAACTGAAGGGCCTCTTGATGAAAGTGGAAGAGGAGAGTGAAAAAGTTGGCTTAAAACTCAACATTCAGAAAACTAAGATCATGGCATCTGGTCCCATCACTTCATGGGAAATAGATGGGGAAACAGTGGAAACAGTGACAGACTTTATATTCTTGGGCTCCAAAATCACTGCAGATGGTGATTGCAGCCATTAAATTAAAAGACACTTGCTCCTTGGAAGAAAAGCTATGACCAAACTAGACAGCATATTAAAAAGCAGAGACATTACTTTGCCAACAAAGATCTGTCTAGTCAAAGCTATGATTTTTCTAGTAGTCATGTATGGATGTGAGAGTTGGACCATAAAGAAGGCTGAGTGCCTAAGAATTGATGCTTTTGAACTGTGGTGTTGGAGGAGACTCTTGAGAGTCCCTTGGACTGCAAGGAGATCCAACCAGTCCATCCTAAAGGAAATCAGTCCTGAATATTCACTGGAAGGACTGATGCTGAAGCTGAAGCTCCAATACTTTGGCCACCTGATGTGAAGAACTAACTCATTGGAAAAGACCCTGATGCTGGGAAAGAGTGAAGGCAGGAGGAGAAGGGGATGACAGAGAATGAGATGCTTGGATGGTATCACCGACTCGGACATGAGTTTGAGCAAGCTCCAGGAGATGGTGATGGACAGGGAAGCCTGGCATGCTGCGATCCATGGGGTTGCAAAGAATCAAACACGACTGAACTGACTGACTGAACTCTATGAGCTAACTTTTACTTTGCAACCAACCATTTCAAAGCTCAGTTCCTCAAAACATTTGATAGTTCTCATGATTTGGTGAGTTAGTTTGGAAGCTGTTCTCACTAAGCTGAAGACAAATCATCTAGAATGAGCTTACACTCATGTCAGGTTAACTTCTAGAATGGCAGGGATAGTTAGGGTGTCCAGGAAGAGAGGCAAATGTAACCACAGAAGTCTTTGTCAATTTCCTACTTGTGTCAGATTTGCTATTATCTCAGTGGCAAGCAGAGAAGGCAATGGCACCCCACTCCAGTACTCTTGCCTGGAAAATCCCATGGATGAAGGAGACTGGTAGGCTGCAGTCCACGGGGTTGCAAAGAGTCGGACAAGACTGAGCGACTTCACTTTCACTTTTCACTTTCATGCATTGGAGAAGGAAATGGTAACCCACTTGTGTTCTTGTCTGGAGAATCCCAGGGATGGGGGAGCCTGGTGAGCTGCCGTCTATGGGGTCGCACAGAGTTGGACACGACTGAAGCGACTTAGCAGCAGCAGCAGCAGCAAGCAGCAGTGGCAAGCAAGTCATGTTGCCAAACCCATAGTCAGTATGGGAGGGGACCACACATAAAGTCAAAGAGATTGCACTATAATTAGTGAAGAGTGGGCATACCAGGGAGATGGACATAGCAGAGGATGAGGAAGGATTTTTTATTTCTTCACTCAGTAACATAGTGTTTTGCTGTTTACAATGAACATATGTTACTTCTGGAAATGGTAAATAGAAGTAAATAGAAAACAACTTCCTTCCATAGGTAAGGCATCTCCAAATTTCCGGGACTTTGACTTCATTCTCTGTGTTTGCCTACCTTCAGCCTCCCTAGCCACCGAATCTTCTGGCACTTAGTTTTGTCAACATGCCTTTTCCCATGGTGAGATGCAGCAAGATGCCCACCTCCTTCTAGAAACATCACCTTTGCAGTCACCCTAGCATCTGCCAGCACATATGCACAGATATCATGGAAACATGCATAACAAGGTCAACAAGGACAAACAGCCTTTGAGAAATCCCTAGTGGTGCCAGCTGTTTCTGTCTCCCAAGGGAGTGGTTAATTTTCCCATAGAGCCAAAGGCTTTTCGCACAGTGAAATACCGCCACTGGCTGATTTAGGATTGAAAGGGTGAGTCTCCCAGGACATGGTTTAGAAGGATATAGAGTAAGCAGTTTTATTGTGAAGTTGGAGAAAATAAAGATGACCCAGGAAGCTATGAGAAAAAAAAAATGGGGGGAGAAAGCAAAACAGTGGGTTTTGGATGGCTAAAATTCTTTTAGATGGAAGTATGTTAATTACTTCCCTGGTGGCTCAGATGGTAAAGAGTTTGCCTGCAATGCAGGAGATGCATTGATCCCTGGGTCAGGAAGATGCCCTGGAGAAGGAAATGGCAACCCACTCTCCAGTATTCTTGCCTGGGAAATCCCATGGACGGAGGAGCCTGGTGGACTATAGCCCATGGAGTCACAAAGAGTCAGACATGACTGAGTGACTCACACAGGCTATGTTAATCACTCAGTGATTGTCTCCTTTGTTGCCCTTCTATACCCTGCTTTGCTAAGCTGTCCCCTGGATGCTGCAAAGCACATTTTCCCTTGTCAGTTAGGTATTGCCAGAATGAGCCGGGACACGCTCCTTCCTCTTTGCTTGCTATTCTTGTCCTTGGAGCCCATTTGCTGTTTCTGGAATCATCCCCCTGACTAAGACCTTCACTCCAGTGAAGGCACTGGCTCCAGTCTCTGTCCTTTGTCAGACTTTGTTAGACTGTGAACTAATCCGCTTGACTATGCACTACAGTGCCTTTGTTCAGCTAATGGAGAGACAGCACAGGCACCGGCTTCTGTATCGTTTGGCGCTTCCAGAACCAGCCTCGCTGCACCCTCTCAGGTGTGTGAGCACTGGAGCCACAGCATCCTTTCCCCAGAAGGCTTGTTGCAGGAGGAAGCCAATTCCGACCTCTGTTGGAAATGGTTTCTTTGACTTGCTTTTCATTGCTTTCGTGATTATAACCATATTCAGTGACTTGCCTGGAGGACCCTGCCCCTCTGCTGGACTGTCAACTAAACGTGCCCTAGGTTAGCTCAAGGAGAGACTGTCCCTGCCCACCTGGGAAGAGAAGAGATCCACACACCCGTTCCAGAGGTTGGCCATCCCCGTGGCGATGTTTGCAAGACTGAGACCCTTTCATTTACTTCCCCACTGCCTCTCCCTCCCGATTCTGCCTTTTGACTTCAGCTCCTCATTGTTTCTTTCTCTTTGATCTATGAAATAACCTGGCATCCAGGCCGGGATAAGACAGATAGTTATTTTGAGCGGCCAGCCTGCCATCTTCTCGGTCTGCCGGCTCCCTGATTAAAGTCTCTTCCTTGCCTCAGCACCTCATCTTTTGGATTCGGCGGCCTGTCCTGGGGTGAGGAGAGCTAGCTTGGGCTCGGTGACGGGCTCAGCTCCGCGGTAAGCCCTGCCGTCTCCCGATACTCAGGTGCTAGCGTCAGTCACATGGTCTCTCCCAAGCCTGCTGGGTCTGAGCTACCAGGTCCTGATATCCATTTTTTTCCCCCCTCCAGCCTTAAGGGGTAGTGACCGCTTGCAGTGTGTGTAATGTTTGTATCACCTCAGTGTAACCTCTTTGCATTTCACTGTGGAAATAAAGAACACCCCAAATAAAGAGCAAACGGAGCCTAATTATTCAGCGCTTTCTACATAGCGAGTCGGTCATCGTCACTTGCACCTGGCAGAGACTCAGAGGCAGCGTGGAGAGTGGGAAGTCTTTAGAGTGGAAGGAAAAAACCTCTGATTGGAGGTTGTTGGAATACAGAAGCTGGAGGCAGGCAAGCTGGAGGCAAGGTGTCTGAGGTGACTGTTTGTGGAAGGACATTTGGCTTAGGCTAGGTTATGCTCTCCAAAAGGGATGGTTAAAAAAAAAAGATGGGGAAGCTGGCAGTCATTGGTCAAGTCCTGACCATTCTTGGCTGATGGCTATCAGAGGTTGATGGTGAGAGTTATATTGTCATATATAAATAGGCCATTGTTCATTTGTACATTCAGTTGCTCGCCTCCAATTCCTCTTTATTCCCTATATTCTATTTTTCTCTGTTAGAATATCCAGTGTGTTTTCTGTTTTCCTAACTTGATCCTGGCTGATACAAACAGTGTCTAATATTCGGTTCTCAAAACTTTCCAGTGTGTTTATCGGTTTTGCCAGATCTTTCATAAATCCGATACACAGATGGCTTGTATGAATGGTGTTTGGGAAAAAATCGACGACATGAGTACATCTGGAAGAGTGTAGTGCAGGAAGAACGGCTGCAGAAGCTGCTCTCGTGAAACCAGACTTCAGCAGAAAGAGGCAGGTGAACGTGGAGGGGTCTAGAGAACCGACCCCAGAGGCGTTTCCATCCCATATTCTATCTTAGGAACTGCTCGCTTTGGTTTGGTTAACCAGTTCCCAAACATATATATCGATTTTTATCTAATTGCATTGGCAATACTTTGGTAATTCATCCGTGTGTCTGTGCCAAGTTGCTTCAGTCGTGTCTGATTCTTTGTGACCCCATGGACTGTAGCCCCCCAGGCTCCTCTGTCCCTGGAATTCTCCAGGCAAGAATACTGCAGTGGGCAGCCATTTCCAACCCAGGGATTTGTTCACAATTCTCTTCAACTTATCTTTATTGAATTCTTAGTCTGAACTAGATGTTGTAAGATATTTTTAAAGTGGAAATTACTGAACCTTTGTCCTCAAAGGGTTTAGAGGCTTTCTGAGGAGGAGATTAAGATCCAGAATAAGCACTAAAACTAAATGGTACTATTTTATTTTTAGAAAGAGAAGAAAATGCATATTTTGTCTGTACATTGAGAAGACTTTGCAGAGTAGATCACACTTTTATATTCGCTTTTCCATAAAGAAAAAGCCAAAATTAAAAAATTTTGAAAAGTTGTGATTGCAAAAATTGCTTATAATTCTACCTATTGAAAGCTCAAATTTTTTGTTTTACCTTTCACATATACACAGTTTAAACAGTCATAAAGGGCCTCCCTGGTGGCTCAGATGGTAAAGAATTTGTCTGCAATGCAGGAGACCTGGGTTCAATCCCTGAGTCAGGAAGATTCCCTGGAAAAGGAAATGGCTACCCATTCCATTAATCTTGCTGGGAAATCCCATAGACAGAGGAGCCTGGTGGGCTACAGTCCATGGAGTCGCAGAGAGTCGGACACAACTGAACGACTAATACTTTTGCTTATCATTTGTATTTACATTGTCATAAATATTCTTCATGTTTTGCATATTTTTATGTTATATTTTTACCATTTTAATGGCTTGCAACATTCCATTGTTTGTGTCAAAAACAACACATACCTTCTCTGGGCTGTTTGTTCATTTTAATTTTGCTATTTTACATTTATGTATGTAAATACAGTGTAATACACATGAAGATATTAACTGTGCTACTAAATTTTTGTTTCCAGTAGATTGTTTCTTTGGATATACTTTTAAAGAAGAGAGGCTGGGTTATTAGCACATTTATGGCTCTTACTTTTGAGATATTATTTTACAAAAAGATTGTACTGTATTGGTTAGGAAGGAACTGATTTATCTTCGCCACATCAGCTCATGTTAGTTTTTTTTTAATCCTAGTTTCCAAGGTGCTATAATTTGCATTTTTAACTACTAATGAGAAATAGAACCTTTCCATCTGTTTTCTTTTTGTTGATGAGGATTATAAAAAGTGTAGAGGAAGAGGAAAATACCTTGAAAAAAGGAATGAACAGGGCTGAATGGTAAATGTGAAGCCAACTGGATGACAGGAGAATAAATAGACACAAATGTTATTTGTAATATGTACATGTACTTATATATACATATACACATATATGCTGATCTGTCTCCAGATTTCTCTCTGATCAAGTATTTGCTGTGAGACCACCATTACATTAAATGATGCTTTAAATAAAGCATGTTTTTCTTGCAACAACCTGATGTTTGCTTTCCCGTTTCTGTGGTAAGAAACTGAAAGCTCAAGGAGATTGTCACATGCCTGTAGGCACCAAACTTAGTAGCAGCGTGGGATATTTTTTTTCCATTGCCTATCTTACTCAAATGCATTTCTAAACACCAGGGGATGACTTTAAATGTTTTACTTAATGTGGAAAATTTATACTGAGAAATAAAGGCACACATGATAGGTTATCATAAATTGGTAATAATGGAATCTTCCTGAGTCCTGGTAGGATTTATGAAAACAAGACCCATATTGGCCGTACGGCCTATATTCGTTCTCTGCTGCCAAATGGACTTGGTTTTAGTTTAATTCTCTTTATAGAATTGATGTTTGTTCTTGGCTAACCATCTATGATATCATTATACTGCATACAATGAATTATTCACCCGAATGTGCCTTACAATTAGCCTCAGCAGAGTATTTGCTCCTTTCGTCCAAACATTTTACTTTATCTATAAAGATTAAATTAATCAACTCTGCCAGCAATGAATAACTGAGAGAATTAGTTTTTAATATCTGAAGTAGAGAAGGGGAAATTGCAGGCAGAGCAATACATTCTGCTTGACCAGTGTTCCATGTTTCCTTTTATAATTTGCATTCTGTATCACATGCAGCATCTTTGCCTGGGGAGAGGAAGAGATAGGATACATTATTTGATCAATGACGGCCAACCTTTTGGGAGGAAGGCAGCTGGACGAAGATGATTAATTAAAATGCACTTTGAGTCATACTATTTCAAAGTCCCATTATTAATTTTTACAACAAAGCTATAAGTTAGATATTATTAGTTCCCTATTTTACAGACTCAGTGAAATAAGCACAGCAAACTCAAGTGATGAACCCAGCATGTGTGCCTAGGCCATGCAGTGTCAGTGTTCCCGTCCTGAGCTCTGTTCTGGTGCTTTCTGATGGGTTCACTGCCTTGGGCTCACTCTTTCTGTTCCAATCTACCACCCACTCGTGGCATCAGAGAACCATGAAATTCCATGGAAGGAAACCAAAACACCCTCCAATACATGTACTATTTGGAAGGGAATCGCCAGTCGCTTACCTTTAACCTGGGATGAACAATTTGGAAATAAGTTGCCTTCTTGAAACAGTTTTTCTGGCTGTTTCCACTTTTGTGTGATTGAATGGTTAAAAAAAGAAAAATAGGAGAGCTGAATTTTTTCCCCTTAAACAAGTCAGAAGTTCAGAATGTCTCACAATGCTGTCTGCTGACCACTTACGTTAGAAACACCTGGGTCCCACCCCCCACATACTGACTCACAAGCTTGGAGAGTGGGACCCAAGAATCTTCATTTAAAATCACTCTGGAGTAACATTAAAATATATACATTACTATGTGTAAAGTAGATGGGAAGTTGCTGTATAACACAGGGAGCTCAGCCTGGCGCTCTGGGACAATCTAGAGGGGTGGGATGGTGGGTTTGGGGGAGAGGGAGGCTCGAGAGGGAGGTGATATATGTACTTATGTCTGATTCTTGTTATTAGATGGCAGAAACCAACACAACATTGTAAAGTACAATTATCCAATTAAAAAAAATATAACCATTCTCCATGGTTTGAGGTCTACTATTATGAAGGTTTCCTACCATAAAATAGTAATGGTGATAATGATGATAAATGGAATGGTTCTTGGCACCTTCTTAGTGATATATATATATATATATTATTAACATTTTTATGCATAGTTATCTTATTTAAACTCATAAAAACCCTGTGAGGCAGTTACTATTGTTATACTCACATTAGATGAGGGAACGACAGCTGCATAAAGAGAAAGAATCAAACCTAGGTATTCTTGTTCCAGACTTCATCATGCCTCCTTAACATCTACATTATATGTGTTTTAATTATAGAAGAGTTGAGGCAGCAATGTCCAAAGCAAAGTGTTACAACTTACAATGAAATCCAAAAATTAAATAAAAGGAAAGCTGAATCTCTCATTTTGTATAAGGAAGTTTTCTGCCAGTTTCCGAGGAATAACTAATAGAATAACTCAGAGGAACAGTAGTTGTATTGTGATTACCTTTTAAAAAAATCCTATAGTTTATTAAAAGATTTAACTAAAATCTTAGCTAAAATTTTATAAAATATTTAAACATTAGCATGAGAAAACCAGACAAAATTGAATAAAAATAAGAACACTTCTCAACAGTGAGAAACATAAGACATAACTACATAGCCCATAGAGAAGAGAAGTGGTCTTCAAAGGGTGGTAATTGCAGAGTGGTCTCAGAGTTGTCAGGACTTTCTTTACCTTGACTGCACAAACTAGCGGGGATTCTATTTCCTAGGGATCTCGACAAAGCTTCCTAATCAGAGAAAATGTTGGGCAATTTCCAAATGCACTTGTTATTACGATACTTAGAAGCAGCAGCATGTGACTTCATGCTCTCAATTTTTTCACATATTTTCCATAGTAATCATAAAATACCATGGTATCTTGGAGCCACTTTGGAGGGGAGAAAGAGGCTCAAATATTGATGGTTTGTGTCACCATAGTTTCTTTTTAAAAATTAGAATGGGTGCATCTTTATTTATAGCCTGTTAAGTTGTACATTTGTTTAAATGTAGAGCAATTGGCTTAGGTAAGTTTCGAAGACATTCTTTGATCTAATACATCTAGTTATACAAATTTATTATAAGATAACAATGAATGATATAAACAGAGATTCTTTCCACAAGGAGGCTTATCATGGTAGTCGTAATTTCTGTAAAAAAAAAATTGATAATACGGAAAACTGCTACTTGTTATCTCAATACAAAAACAATGGCAATAAGGAAACATAATGCACTTGCCTTCCAGTCATTTTTTATTTATCATGGCTGTACCTAATCGTCATTAATTGTTTATTATATCTTTCTAAACTTAATATCATAAGCTTTTGCTCATACTGATAAATTGTTGTTTACATGAATTTTCATGTCTTTAAAATGATTTAAAGCAGTACTGCAAAGGCTAATCATTATTTTAATTGCATTATTTTAATGATGCTGCATTAATAAATAATTCCCTGTTGCTGAATATTTTTCTATTTTGTTTAATATATAAAATAATGACAAAACAATTGAATATTTACTTATAGCCTGTCTCTTATACACATCTAGATGTGTATAAGAGACAGGTGAAATACCGCCACTGGCTGATTTAGGATTGAAAGGGTGAGTCTCCCAGGACATGGTTTAGAAGGATATAGAGTAAGCAGTTTTATTGTGAAGTTGGAGAAAATAAAGATGACCCAGGAAGCTATGAGAAAAAAAAAATGGGGGGAGAAAGCAAAACAGTGGGTTTTGGATGGCTAAAATTCTTTTAGATGGAAGTATGTTAATTACTTCCCTGGTGGCTCAGATGGTAAAGAGTTTGCCTGCAATGCAGGAGATGCATTGATCCCTGGGTCAGGAAGATGCCCTGGAGAAGGAAATGGCAACCCACTCTCCAGTATTCTTGCCTGGGAAATCCCATGGACGGAGGAGCCTGGTGGACTATATGTTCATCATCTAATGACTGTCAGGAGATTATGAAGTCATATTTTTTCCTCTAGTTATATTTCTATAATATTTCCTCTATCTTCCAAATTGAAGAATAATACTGTTTTAATGCTTCAAAAACACATAAAAAGAAAATATCCTTTATTAAATGTAACAGCTTACAGTCTAAAGATGTTGGATGTTATCCATGTTGTTGGATAAGCGTGTGTGCATACGTGCTCAGCCGCTAAGTTGTGTCTGTCTCTTTGCAACTCCATGGACTATAGCCCACCAGGCTCCTCTGTCCATAGGATTTCCCAGGCTAGAATACTGGAGTGGGTTGCCATTTCCTTCTACAGGGGATCTTCCCGATCAAGGAATCGAACCCACATCTCCCGTGTCTTCTGCATTGGAAGGCAGATTCTTTACACCTGAGTCACCTGTTGGATAAGAGCTACTACCAATGATGATTTGGATTGGTGAAACTTTAACCCCTGTACTGTGTTATAAAGGATCTTTATTCCTGAGTAAATTGCTTAGGTATCAGGATCTTCTTTCACTGATATTTTTCAGTAGTACATCAGCTTTCTTTGAAAGAATGAAAATTCCTTTTTTCCTTGAATGTCCATGAAGAAGTTAAGTAAGTGATACATATTTATGTTTCACTAATAAATGGAAATAATTGCTTTGTCCCAAGATAAATGACTAGAAAGTAACTAATCATGCAAATTCATCCTTCTATCTCAGACTTTTTGAAAAATATGGGGTATGTTAACTTATTAACATAGAAAGATGGTTTATAAAACCCTATAATTCTGCTTAAATGAAAAGCCTTTGACAGCATAAATCTAAACATCTTACCATTAATAATATTTTTATATATTAGCCAAAGTCTTGTTTTGCTCTCAGTAATGCTTTCTTTTACTCCATGGAATTTATCTAATGCCTCAGAGGATTAAAACTGCTAAGAGAAACTAATAACAACAACAATATATCTTAACTATTTCAGAAACCAAAGCTTTTAATTGCAAAACCATAAATATTATTTTTCTTTCTTCTTAAGGACCTTATATGAACCTTGGCTTCTGAAATACACAATCACTGTTTCATACAAGACCATCATTTATTTTGTTTTCCTTTTAATAACGTAGAGTGCCCATACTCTCCAAGAACAAGAACCTTATCAATAACCTGCACCTGCTTATATGCTCCTCCTCTAGCCTTCTTCCCAGAGGCAAGCCTCTCTCAGATTTTGCTAGATCATTCCTTTGTAATTTGGCCCGTGAACACATGAGCAAGAGCTGCTCTTTGGGAAGCAGGAGCGGAATTGTTGGGCTGGAGCAACTCTCTCAGGTAGCCAATCACAGTAGAAAACGCTGAAGAATTGGAAGCATGATTGTACCAATTTACCCTTCAGTGAGTCTTCATAAGAAATCCTGCTGATTTCTGTTCTGGAGTTGCCTGACATTTTTAACAGTTAAATACCATCAAAGCACATCTTGTGTATGTGATTTGCTGATCTTGATCGTGGCTGAGCATACTAATTAGTGAGATATATGTTTTCTTCTCTGTACATGGTTTTTGCTTTCTCTTCACTTTTCTGTTGCTAAGTTTTTTTTTCTAATGATTAGTTGGATATATTAACATACTGATATATATATATATACACACATAAAAATATATTTAAATTTTTTCTACTAGTTAATAAAAATGTATATATATACACATATATTATAGCTATAAAATAATCTTTGGGATTATATATATCGCATATATGTTCTCCTAGTGTATTGCTCATTAAGACTAAGACACAGGATTGATTTGGCAATATGCAGTCATCTTTGTTTCCATATGAATTGCGGAATTTTTTTTTTTTCTATTTCTGTAAAACATGCCATTTGGAGAGGGTGATGTCAGCAAAGATGATGAAATAGGAAATCCTCAGTTTACACTCCCCCTGCAAACAACAGTCTGGCAGCCATCATGAATGAAAGTGCCTCCGTGGAAGCTTTCATCAAGAGGCTCTCATTGGGAAAGACCCTGATGCTGGGAAAGATTGAAGGCGGGAGGAGAAGGGGATGACAGAGGGTGAGATGGTTGGATGGCATCACTGACTCAATGGACATGACTCTGAGTAAACTCCGGGAGTTGGTGATGGACAGGGAAGCCTGGCATGCTGCAGTCCATGGGGTCACAAAGAGTTGGACATGACTGAGCAACTGAACTGAACTGACTGTGGAAGCTTTGGGGTCTAGGTAGGAGGTTTTGCACTCCAAATAAGGCCAAGATTGAGAAAAGCTGCTTTGAGAAGGCAAACACACATCCTGTGGCAGGTCTGCAGCACACAGTCCCAGCTGTAGACCAAAGCGTCCCCATGTCTATGGACTCAGCTCCAGCCACTTGGTCCAGCCTCACCCGCCACAGGTCCTGGGAGGGGCCAGTCTCAGAAGAAGACACCCAAATGGTCAACAGGTATATGATAAGGTGTTCAACACCATTAATCATCAAGACCATTCAAGTCAAAACAATAGATATCACCTCACATCTGTTAAATGGCCATTATTAAAAAGAGAATTGTTGGTGAGGATGTGGAAAGATCTACAATCTTGCACACTATTGAGGGGGTTATAAATTGATATACTCTTTATAAAAACTATATGGAGTTTCCTTTAAAATTAAAAATAGAACTGCCATAAGATACCAATTCCCCTGTGGGTATTTTCTCAAAGGAAATGAAATAAGTGTCTCAGAGAGATGTCTGTATCCCCAAGTTCTCTGCAACACTACGCATAATAGCCAAGAAACTACTTAAATGTCCATTGGTGAGTGAAATGCACAAAAAGTTAGTGTATACATGAGACAATATTCAGCCTTAGAAAAAAAGGAACCACTGAAATACCAACAACATGGATGGAAGGTGAAGACTTTATGCTAAGTGAAATAATGACGGAATGGACACAGTATGATTCTACTTAAAAGTCAAAAAGAGTCACATTCATAGTCAAAGTCAGGGCTCAGGGGGAAATAGGGAATTACTAAATGAATAGAAAAGGTTTCAGTTAAGAAAGATGAATGTGTTCTGGATGATTTGCTATACAATGTTGTACCTGCTGTCACCAGTAATGTACCTTTAAAAATTCATTAAAGGTGTTGATCTCAAGTGTTCTTCCACAAGAAAATGACAACAGGAAAATAAAAAAGATCCCAGATAAGCATCCATTAATACATGTATATGCAGGGAGAAAAATTATTGTGGAAAACTCCATAGAAATAATGAAGAAATGTAAAGGATTGTTAAAATAAGGCATATTCAGAAGCATAGCTAACACTTTTTTGAACTATGAGATCTGATTGAAAATTCATGAGAATAATTTTCTAAGGAGAAAGTTAAGAGAATCACAGCTGCATCAAGCAAAAACAGGAGCATATATATATATAACTACAAACATAAAAACAAACACGAAAATCAACAACAACCAAAAAAAACCTAAGACACAAATTTTATACTATGAAGAATAGATTTAGCAAAACGCACGAAACCATCACCATATTTAAAAGCCAGTTTTCCTAGCCCCATAACAGGCCACAGAAAGAAAATTTGCTGAGATACTTAAAAAAGAAACCATATGTTTAGAACTGCCCCTCCATTAGGTAAATCTGGCTGGAGAAGGAGACTAAAACTTAAGAGTCCAGAACACCTGTACGTCACCCTGGGAAGAACCCGAGGAAACTGAAAACCTTAAAGAGATCACCTGTGTGACATAGGGAGGGAAATGTGGAGGACAAACAGCGATGTGGGAATTTGAATTTCTCTGACGCGAGCATAAAGGTGTGTAAAGGATGATTTCAAAGGTAGCTAGAGGCCTGATATGAACAGGTTGATGTAAGGAAAACAGAGTACCAGTCAACATGGAAAAACAACCAGAGCCAGTTGAGGATAAGAAAGAAAGAGAGAGACAGAGAGGAAGGAAGGGAGAAAAGAAAGAAGGAAAGGAAGGAAGGAAGGAAGAAAGGAGGAAATCAAGAAAGGAAGGAAGAAAAGAAAGAAGTTGCACAGGATACCACAGGTTAATAGATAATAATTAAGGTCCAGATAGACCAATCTTATGTGTTGGCAATGTAGGCAGGTTGAACTGATTAAGGACATGCTGAATTGGTTGTGAACTCCTTGAATTAATTGAGCTTCATTTCTGTCACTGGGTGGGGTGGGTTAAAATAATGGAAAACATAAAAGAGTGTTCTCAAATTTTAACCCACATCAGCATCACCTGGTGGGCTTATATATAAACCACAGATTGCTGGCTCTGCCTCTAGAGTGTCTAGTTCAGCGTGTGGTAAGTCTCGACTGGGGCTCGGTGATTGCATTTCTTATAAGTTCCGAGGCGGTAGGTACTACTGCTGCTGCTCTCAGGACACGTTTTGAGACTCACTGCTGTAACAGAGAAGCATCCACCCTGCAAAGGCTTAGTGCAGTAGAAGCGTAATAGTTTATAACATCCTCTCAATGTGAGAGTGTATGTGTGTGTGGCAGGGGAGTGATGCTCTTTCTACCTAACTTCCAAGGTCACCCTGGGCATCATTGCTAGCTGTCTGACAGTGGAAGAAGGAGGAAGATTATATGGGAGGTTTCGATTGGCTGAAACTGGAAGAAACTTCTCTTCTTCTATGGGCCGAAACTCAGACACATGGCCACAACTAACTGCAAGGAAGACTGAGAAACATGCCTTAGTTACATGTCTAGGAGGAAGGGGAAACAGATTTGGTCAACAGCTAGGCAATTTTTACTGTAGTGCTTGAAATGTTAACGTAGGCTGAGTTAAAGTAAAAGAGAGTCAGATACCTTTCATGTCTGAATTTTATGGCCTGAGGTTTTATGTCATCAACACAGATGACAAGAATAAGCATGACCTGGTTCCTGCCTACATCTAAAGCCTCACCACTCTTCTTTTTATTCCTTTGCACCTTCTGCCACAGTTTGACAAAGCTCATTTCTGTTTCTCAAAGGAGTCATGCTCTCTGATTCCTCTCTGTATCCATTTTTCTTTACCTGAAAGGCTGTTTCCCATTTCCTCATCACTTTCCTGATGTGCATTTGTCCATTAACTCTTATTCATCCCGTAGGTCTCACTTTGAAAGCCACTTCCATAGGGAAGTCTTCCTTGACTAAAGAAGACTTTAGACCACCCAGCCCCTAGAATACAGTGGTTACAGCTGACATCTGGATGTGCCAGGTTTTTTGTTCTTGTTGTTTTGACTTTTGTAATTGTGTAATTTTCCTATTGGACTGAAAGCTCCAGGTCAAAGTCTGAGTTTGTTTTTTTCTACTATTTTATTAGCACTGCTCAGAGTGTTTCAAATAGTACTCAAGAAGTACTTGTGCAAGAAAAAAGAGAAAGAAGGAATGAAAGGAGGTAGGAAGGAAGAAGGAAGGAAGGAAGGCATTATTTTTTGGTAAGATTTCAGAATACATCAACCATGGGCTTGTGGTGTTTGTTACATACCGACTGCCTAGATGGATGAGCTGGGTATCCCAGTATTTGAATCTACACCCCTTCACCCCTCACTTTTCCACACGTGCTCTCTACAAGCTGTGTGCTTGGCCAAAGAGAATGCCTCTGAGAGGGGAAAGCCCCTCCTCATAATTGTCTGTGAATCCATGTCCTCCTTGGCATCACTAAACAGGGTTTCATTTCTCCATTATAGGAAATGTAGTTGTAACACCCTGATGAAAGTGACTGCCGACTACATAAACAACATAGATTTTGACACACTGCTGAGAAAGAGAGAGAGAAAGGGAGAGGGACAGGGAAAGAGACACACACAGAGAATGATGAGGATGGCTTTGAGTCTTCCAAATTCTTACTGAAATGGAGAACATGAAGACAGGACCCGGGAGACATTTATCTTGATGTTGTACAAATGAAATTTTGAAGATAAAAGGAAGGATGATTCAAGAAACTCAGTGAATCTGAAGTCAGAAGTGACTCAAGTTGGGAACCTGTTCTGTGATGGATTACAGCTCAGCCCAGGTTGTGACTGATAAGGCATCAGGCTTGCCAGCTGGCACTAGTGAAAAAGAAGCTGCCTGCCAATGTAGGAGACTTAAGAGATGCAGGTTCGATCCCTGAGTTGAGAAGGTCCCCTGGAGACATGCAGTGGCAACCCACTCCAGTATTCTTGCCTGGAGAATCCCATGGACAGAAGAGCCTGGCGGGCGGAAGTTCATGGATCTCAAAGAGTTGTACATGACTGAGACAATTTAGCACAAATACTGATTTAAAAAAAAAAAAAACAATGAGGAGAAAAGTAAAGAGAAAGAGTGCTGCAATTTTCCCCAGCTTGAGTATAACCGAGAATCTTACATGCTGGTATTACTGGGGCTAATGGATGGAAGGCAGAAAATAAGGAAAAAAGAACTCTCGAGACATACTGCCTCTACGGTTACCAAACTAGAAATTATTCATGTTTGTAGTCTGGGCCCTTGTCACCTGGCTCTGCACACACCTTCTTCTGTAGGTTAACTGCTCAATGCTCTTTGAAACAGAATGATAAGTCCTATGTTCAGCTCTTCTGCCAGACGGCTTCACCACTGCTAGCCCTGTGCTGTAAATGGAGTAAGCTGAGATATCTGTGACCTCTCCTTGAGATTCGGTCCCTTTCTCCTTTCCTTGCTGTGGGCTGTTTTCACTGCTTTGCATGGTCCTCCCCGGAGATTGTGGCAGCATAATCAAAGGAGAGGAAACATAAGCCAGACAGTTTAGTAATGATTTGTAGCTCTTATAAAACCATTTCTCTAAGGAAGGAGACACTAATGAATTGTTGCCATAAGGGCTTGGGATTATCTGTGATTCCTAATTATTCCAACTACCCAGAACATTTTTGCCATAAGAATTAAGACCTGCCTACATGGTTTGGATAATTGAGATCAGGTTCCTGATTTGCTGAGTAATTAAAAGCACAATTGATCCTTGAATCTCTAACTGCGTATGTACCCATCTCCTTTATTAGATATCTTTTTACATCTAATGCATATGGTCAATGTTTAAGTAGGAATCCTGTTACTTTTATTTTTCTCTATGGATCAATGAAACTCTCTAAGTAATAGTATGCTAGGGTCAAATCCTATTTGCATGAATAAAACTGAAGCCAACTTTTTAAAATGCCAGCAGAAGAATGCATATGCTTTGACTAGTTTTTATTGTCAACTGATTGGGGTTTTAAAAAAAAAAAGCTTTTATTTTTAAATGGCAATTATCTTTGCATTTACATATCACCACTTTGTGAGAAAGTCTGCAGTGATAGGTTATTCTTTCATTATTATTCATGAGATACTGTCGCCAAGTCATAAAACTGTAGAATGAGTTGCCCCAAATTGGGATTAGAGTGTAGCAATCAGTCATTGCCTCTGGAATGCAATGAGGCCCCAGTGATGCAAAGCTATAGTTTCTGACAGCACATTTATTTTTTAAAGAAGTTGGATTGGAGAGGGCAAACAGGAAGTAAGAGGAAAAGTTCACCCGGAGAAAACATGGGAACTCATTAGGACTATTTCAGAGTAGGAACTGGAAACAGTGAAAATCAAAGAAACAGACGTGATCCTTGTCCTTCAGAAACATTTAGGGAATCCACTTTTAATCCACAAAGTAGGTTGAACTTAAATTGTAAAAAGCACTAAAATTCCTATGGGAGCATTCTACACCCAAGCTACCTTAAAAATAAGCAATATTCCTACAGTATGAGAGAAAGAATGTAAGCATGTACTTGGCCTTCTGCCTCATCTCAGGTAAGATATCTTCTGCTCAACTTGAAAGACAGCCAGAATGCATGACTCTCAGAAAATCAAAATTTCCTCTTAATACTTCTGCCCGCCTCCCTTGCCCTCATTGGCATGGTGACCAGATTTAGTTATTGGAGGAAAGAATTACATGTGAAAATAGGAACAGGTAAATATTTATGGAAAAATAATTTCCCCATTTTTCTGAAACTATATACTGAATAATAAAAAGTGAAACATAAAATAGATTTGTATACAAATAGAGGGAGAATAAAATTATGTGCTATAGTTTTCTTCAAGTAGGTTTTGTTTTTAAAATCCCCTGGAAATGTCCAAGAGTTCTATGGAAACTACTCTGGATACAAAGAGCTGTCCTTTCTGTTTCCACTTCCTAAAGTGACCTGGTGTCCCAACTTGGAATTCTCTGGTCATTACTCCAGAAGATTCTCTCTTAATAATCAGTTACTCTGCCCTTGCCAAGCTATGGATAGAGTAACTAAACCTGTTTTGCAAAGAGTTATTTCCCAGAATTCTCTATCAACAGGGATAGCTAGAATTGGATATTTTAATCCGACAAGAAACATTTCAGATAGGATTAATTGCTATCCTGCCTCTTTGGGAAAGTAGCCCGGTACAGATACAAGTGTCTAGATTTGTCCATTTTCCACCCAGGCTGCCCAAGGTGCAGAGTGAACACCAATAAGAGGGGGCCACAAGCTTAGATATTATTACCACTGAATGTAGATCTATGCTTCAGCTAAGCAAAGGTGAGCCAGTTACCAATTAACAGTTAATTTCAATTAAGAATGGATATCCTGACCTTCTGAATGTGCTAAGTTGCTTCAGCTATGTCCTACTCTTTACGACCCTATGCACTAGAGCTCTCCAGTCTCCTCTGTCCATGGGATTCTCCAGGCAAAACACTGGAGTGCGTTGCCATGCCCCACTCCAGGGGATCTTCCCAACTCAGGGATCAAACCTGCATCTCTTATGTCTCCTGCATTGGCAGGCAGGTTCTTTACCATTAGTGCCACGTACACCAACCTAAAACTTTAGGGGCACTTTAGACCATAAAATGGGTCTTGTATAGGAAAAAAGATACTTGCTACTCCACAGATGATTGGGATTCTTTACAGAGAAGATGCTTGCTGCTTGTGTTCTGGTCCGAGGGTAGAGTGTTGGCTGCTATGGTGAATAAAAGACACAGTAAAGAAGAAGCTTCTATCACTTGCTGTAGTCTATATGATAGATTTTGCCTTAAAGAAAAAAAGAGGTGAATCCTCTTCTTTTGCTACTTATTTCAGTACATTCTCTTCCGCAAAGCAAAAATGGTGATGTAGCATGGGGAGACTGGTGGTGTCATTTTTTTAAGGAGGAGGAACTCAGAGAAGAATTCTAGGTGAGTAATAGTACCCCACTCTTGTAAGCTGCAAACAAAAAGATCTAGAATTACGCACTCGTACCCACAAAAAAGGAAATTAAAATGATATAAGCCACAATGTCAATCACTTTAACAACCTGCCAGGCAAATGACACGATGCATGCCCTGCTTTCCACCCGAGTTAAGGAATCACGGCAATCTGTTCCCGCCTCCACAGAGCAATTGCTACAGTTAGTGATCACGTTTTCCAAATGGTGACAAGGGGAAGACACCAGGTTCCCCACTCCCTTCTGAATAATGAAAATAAGTAGAAAGATGGCTCTCTTTGGCAGTCGTTTCCTTTGGGGAAGGGAAGGGAAGGGAAGGTAGGAAAAGTGACCTGCTTCTTCTCCTTCTGGGTGTATTTGTGGGTTTTATCTTCAAAGATGGCTTAGAGTCAGTTCTGCTAAATTTCCTCTGAAATGCTTGGCAAATGGGTATCAGCTACATGCTAATAAATATACGTAGACTGTAGCTCAGACGCTAAAGAATCTGCCTGCAATGCAGGAGACCTGGATTCGATCCCTGGGTCAGGAAGATCTCCTGGAGAAAGGAATGGCAACCCACTCCAGTATTCTTGCCTGGAGAATCCCATGGATAGAGGAGCCTGGCGGGCCACAGTCCATGGTGTCGCAAAGAGTCAGACACAGCTGAGCAACTAACACTATTACTAAACAAGCACACTACCACCAGAAAGACCCCTTGGTCATTAAAGTAGCCCAGTAATTCAGATGGTTTAGGTATGCTGAATATTTTTTCTGCCTAATGCTTAATTCATTTGCTCATTTAGTCACTTGTCACCAACAATTTATGTATCTTCATAAAGAGTTAAGTATGAAATGTAGCAAATTGATATATTTTCTCCAATTTCCATCTTTTACTGTTATTTTCCTACTTATTCCTATCCCTTTGGTTATCCTCTGGATAAGAAGAATTAGCCATCACATTACTTATGTGTTTTTATATGTTAATTTATCCAACGAGCACCTAGTATTCACTAAGCTCTGAGCTAAGAACTACAGGGAATACAATGATAGTTAAAACCTGGTCCTTGAGGAATTTCAGACTACTGAGTTCCAGCAAACAGACTACTTATCTTTTATATTATTTGGGGTAGAAGAAATATGGAGAATTTTCCCCCATTGAAAAATCATTGGGGCATCTGATTTTAATTTTCAAGAAGCTGCCATCAGGAAAATCTATCATCTCTTTCTAAAACATATGATCTTTCTGCAACAGTGTAAACTGTCTTGGCTTATTGTCTTTACTTCCTCACCTAAAAGGTGAGGAAGGACTTACCTAAGGTAAGTCCTCAATTCCTGATATTGGACTTCTGCCATGATTACCACAGGGAACACTCCTTACCTAGGCCATCAGTGACCCTCAAACCCAAGTCAAAGAAACAGAAATGAGAGAATGCATGGCATGTGCATTTATCCTTACTTATTTTACAAATGCATACTGGGTATCCACCATGCACCAAGAGCCAGGCATGGTGAGGGAACTCCGAGTAAGTCTCTGTGGAGAATGGTTTTCCTTACAAGGCTGCAAGTCTCTTGAGGGTAAGAACTTTGCCTTACTTTATCCCTAGAATTTCACAATACTTTTTAGGTTTTATCTGAACTGCTGTGCTGTACCTGATGGAAGAAATTTCTCCCTCTTTGAAACTCCTCCCTTCCCTAAAGCATTGGTGAAAAGTGAAGTGAAAGTGAAGCTGCTCAGTCGTGTCCGACTCTTTGAGACCCCATGGACTGTAGCCTACCAGGTTCCTCTATAGGATTTTCCAGGAAAGAATACTGGAGTGGGTTGCCATTTCTTCCTCCAGGAGATCTTCCTGACCCAGGAATTGAACACAGGTCTCCCGCTTTGGAGGCAGACGCTTTACCATCGAGCCACCAGGGAAGCATTGGTAGTTACGTTCTAATGTGGTTTACTTGTTTTTTATGTAGCCACTCCTTCCTTACTCATCACGCCCTAATGAGTAAGGGTGTCTTTGCAGTGTTCCTCAAGCGGTTGAGATTAAGTTTATTTTCAACCAAGAAGGAGCATTAAAATCAGTTTCTAGGAGAAGGAACGGAGAAGGCAATGGCACCCCACTCCAGCACTCTTGCCTGGAAACTCTCATGGATGGAGGAGCCTGGAAGGCTGCAGTCCATGGGGTCGCTGAGTCAGACACGACTGAGCGACTTCACTTTGACTTTTCACTTTCATGCATTGGAGAAGGAAATGGCAACCCACTCCAGTGTTCTTGCCTGGAGAATCCCAGGGATGGCGGAGCCCAATGGGCTGCCGTCTGTGGGGTCGCACAGTGTCAGACACGACTGAAGCGATTTAGCAGCAGCAGCAGCAGCAGCAGGAGAAGGAATGAACCGAGTTCAAATCTGGATAAAGCTAAGATTTTTTGACTAAATAAAGGCAAAGTGGAAATACCAATATCAGAGGTGGGTTTGATGTTGACTTTATAGAATCAGATGTGCATGGGCAATGGGAAAGGACTATGGTGGTTTTCAGAAGGAGAAACTTTTCAAATTCTCCAAGACCAAGTGGTTCGGTGTTATCAGAGCATAGATGTGGTACATCTATACATAAATTTATAATTTATCACAAATAAATAAAACTTGTCTCTGGTATGGTAAACACCTACTCTTTAAAAATGTTTTGAACTTTTTAAATTTAAATGAGTGCTCTTTTTTAATGAGTCCCCCTGCTTCTCTGCAGAAAGGTTAGAATTTTCATGTATTCCATTCTTTACTCGCTACATTTAAATTAAAATTTTAAAATCACTTTCACTTTTATTCTATGTTTTGGCCACACTGTGTGACCTGCAGGATCTTAGTTCCTGGCCAGGGATTGAACCCCCACCCCCTGCATTGGAAGCATGGAGTCTTAGCCACTGAGCCACCAGGGAAGTCCCTACCCTCTATGCTTTTATATATACTTCCAGTGAAGTTTGAACAATTTGGTCCACATTCCCAGTTTTGATTAAACATAATATATCAATAATTCTCAATACATCTCTCCCATGGATTTCTTGATCATCTTGTAGTTATCCTCTTTTCTATGGATATCCATTACCATGCTTCTACATGTATTTAACAAATATTAAATATTGGACACAACAACAAATAAGACAGACATAATTCTTGTTCTCATGAAGCTAAATCTGAAGGGACATCATGCTCTGTATTGAAAGATCAGTAGTTCCCCCAGCGCGGCTAATACTGTGGCTGGTACACAGTAAGTGCTCAATAAAAAGCTGTACTATGAGTGAATAAGTGAATACATGAGCCATGTTCTCTCTCATCTCTGTGCCTTTGACTGTATACTTTCCTTGTCTGGAAAGCTCTGTCCATACCTTTAGCAATTGGTACAGTTCATTTGATTCCTTCTTGAGGCCATTGTCTCTTTCTGGCCTTTTCAATACACTCCAGGCAATCTAGATGCTCCTTTCTCTGTGATCCTGATACATCTTATTCACACTTCGTTTGCAGAACTTAGGTACAAACACCAGGATAATGTTAGTTGCCTTCACGTGTGGTAGTTAATTGCTTGTGAGCCGGGAATCATGTCTCTTTCAGGTGTCTCTCTAGAACCCAGCACAAGGGCTGATTCACAGTAGTTGGTCAGTGAATACGAATTAGTAAGTGGGAAGAAATGAATGAAATAAATTCCATGGACAGAGGAGCCTGACAGGCTGCAGTCCATGGGGTCACAAAGAGTCAGACACAATTTAGTGACTAAGCACGGCTCACCAAATGATTTTGCATCCAAGGCTTGACATGCTTTGATCCCAAATTTTCACTTATGTATGTCCCATTTCTCCATGTATCAGCTAGGATCCAGCCAGTGTGTTGGTCTCAGATGTGCCTTTCAATTTCCCATCTTTATGCCTTTTACATATTGTTGCCTATAAGTGAATGCATCTTCTACCCCTTCTATTGCTACTAACCATACAGGGGAGCCTGGTGGGCTGCCGTCTGTAGGGTCCCACAGAGTCAGACATGACTGAGGTGACTTAGCAGTATCCAGGCTTCAAAGCCCCTCAAATGCTGACCTCCTTCCCTACTTTTATTACACTCCTCACATTCCTAACTCACCAAACACCTCCTCATTTTTAGCATACCTCCCACCTCCCTGTATGAAAGTGCCTCATCTTCCCATGAAGTACTGTCACACTTTTCCCATTAGGTCAAAATGAATTCTCTCTTCTATCAGAGTTTAGGATCTTATCACATCAGTTCAGTTCAGTTCAGTTGCTCAGTTGTGTCCGACTCTTTGCGACCCCATGAATCACAGCACGCCAGGCCTCCCTGTCCATCACCAACTCCCGGAGTTTACTCAAACTCATGTCCATCGAGTCGGTGATGCCATCCAGCCATCTCATCCTCTGTCATCCCCTTCTCCTCCTGCCCCCAATCCCTCCCAGCATCAGAGTCTTTTCCTATGAGTCAACTTTTGCATGAGGTGGCCAAAGTATTGGAGTTTCAGCTTTCATATTCCATAGTAAATTATAAGGACTCTGAGTAGGAGAAATTACGCCTTGCAAAGAAAAGTCACATCATATTTAGTCAAGTTGTCTTTGTGCACTAGCTTCTTCTTAAATACAGGTAAACCATTTGCAGGAGACCCAGGTTCGATCCCTGGGGAAGATCCTCTGGAGAAAGGAATGGTTATCAGCTTTCTTGCCTGGAGAATTCCATGGACAGAGGAGCCTGGCCAGCCACAGGCCATGGGGTCTCAAAGTGCTGGACACAACTGAGAAATTAACCCTTTCCCTTTCAGACTATTTGGACAGGTAACATCTCTTTCTCTTTCCCACGAGCACGTGCATTACAGGAATGCAGGTGAAAACAGGGAGAAAGGATTTCTTTTGATAAATTCTAGAGAATACAATCTTTATTCCTTTCTCTGACAAAACTGTCAGGTTCATAAATAGATGACCCTGCAGCAGCCACGAAAGCATGTCATCGTGGCATTTCAAATACCAAGAATAAAGAGAAGATGCTGAAAAAACAAGGTCACGCACAGAGGACACAGGAACAAAATGGCACTGGTCTACTCAATAGCAGCATAATCACACGGAAAACCACCGGGGAATAAAATTCTTAGGGAAAAATAGTTTCCCCCTAGAGTTCTGTACTGAACCAGAACTATCAATAATTTGAATAAAGAAATTTCCAAGGATGCAAAATCTCAAAATTTATACACCATGCATCTTTTTGCAGGAATTTCTTAGAGAATGTGCCTTATTTAACAAGAGAATACAGTAAGGAGAAGGAAGATATAGAATCCAGGAAACAGGAAATCTACCACAGGAGAGTGTGAGAAAAAAGCAAGTTGATAACAAAGGATGATAACCATGACAAAGGTGACTGAAAGAACTACCAGTTCTTGCTGGAGTAACAACATGGAGAACTCTAGGAGGGATAGCTCCCTGAGTGACAAGGGCAATGACTAGATGATTGGACAGATTTGGTGATGAAAGTCTTATCCTGGTAATCATTTTCCAAAGCCATTAATGGAACTAAGCAGGTTTGGCCATAGGTTCAAATGAATCCAAGTAAATGGGAAAAAACAGATGATTAATTCTAGAAAAAGACAGACATTGTATGAGAAGTTTATATAGGAAAACAAAAGCAATTGTAATACACTACTCAACAGAGAACTGTTTTTATATACTCGTAATCAAGAAAGCAGGAGAAGGCAATGGCACCCCACTCCAGTACTCTTGCCTGGAAAATCCCATGGATGGAGGAGCCTGGTAGGCTGCAGTCCATGGGTTCGCTATGAGTCGGTCACGACTGAGTGACTTCACTTTCACTTTTCACTGTAATGCATTGGAGAAGGAAATGGCAACCCACTCCAGTGTTCGTGCCTGGAGAATCCCAGGGATGGGGGAGCCTGGTGGGCTGCCATCTATGGGGTCACACAGAGTTGGACATGACTGAAGTGACTTAGTAATCAAGAAAGCAACAAATAACAATCAAAATGTATAACTAGTTTGAAAGAATGAAGCAGAGTAACCAGGTGTATATCAGAGAGAAAAATTCTAATGTTCTACATTAGGAAGTCAGTGAATGATGTTTTAAATTAGTGAATCGAAAGATAGCTAGCTATATGCTATAGAAATACGGAGGTAAATACCAGATGGGACAGCAAAGCGTAGAACTGGCTGCCTTTGGCAAGCACAATGAGGGTAGAGGGGAGGGAAATGGGAGCAGGGCACGCTATTTGTTATAAAGCTACTATCCTATTAGACTATACATGTGTACTGCTCTGATACTAATAAGAATCTAAATCAGCATACCCTTGGGCCCAGTAAACTTTTGGATATGGACATAAAATTTGACAATATGTATAAAGTGGTGGCACAGTGATAAAGAATCTGCTTGCCAATGCAAGAAATATAAAACACACGTGTTCAATCTCTGGGTTGGGAAGATTCCCTGGAGTAGGAAATGTCAGTTCAGTTCAGTTCAGTCACTCAGTCGTGTCCAACTCTTTGCGACCCCTTGAATCGCAGCACGCCAGGCCTCCCTGTTCATCACCATCTCTCAGAGTTCACTCAGACTCACGTCCATCGAGTCCGTGATGCCATCCAGCCATCTCA
>SJYT01040511.1:107851-118904 GCA_006410635.1 Cephalophus harveyi
TTTTTTTTTTTTTTGGAACCTTCTAGCCACATTAATGCAATAGTTTGCATTTAATATGTGGATTGCCATTAAAGAGTCTAGCAAGGGTACTGCCTGACTTTAGGGTTTGGTGGTGGTTATATAAACAGGGTACACCTTAGAATTCTTTGTCTTTAGTTCATATCTTGCCAAGCTATATAACCTCAGGAAGATTGCTTACCTTCTCGAGTTTTCTCAAACACAAAAACTAGGAAAGTAATACCTATATCATAATGCTTTTTAGTATTAATCCTCTACTTGCTATGATAACAGTTGGCACTTTTAATATTGCTGTTAGTGCTGGTTCTTCTACCATGCCTGTTTGGAACTTCTTAACATATTTTAAATTCTTAGGTATCAGGAAAGGATCAAGTTTTGATCCCAAAACCTACTGGAAGTGTGACCTTGGGTAAGTTCACTTAAATTCTCTTAACCTGATTCTTCTCATATGTGACACAGGGAGAGAAATGGTGCTGATCTCAAAGGATCATTATCAGGAATGAATGAGATAATACATGCAAAATTCAGCAGATAGTCTGACAAAGACCCAATGTGCAGTATCCATCTTATTTTTTATGTTATCTTTTGCCTATCATAGATCAGTTTCCTTCTCTAAGAATTTTCAAGTTAAAAGGTACCTGAGCTATCAGGCAACTAAAGTCTTCAAGCCATGCTTTTTTGGGTCTTTTAATTTAATTAATTTTTAACTTTAAGCTTGAAAAACTAGGCTCAACAAGGAAGAGAGGAGAGAAGAGAGAGTGTAGAGAAATGACATTCCAACCCTTCTCAGGAAAAGCCAAATTTTAGATTCTTTGGAATAAAATGGGTCTTTACAAGGTTATTTCTGTGATGTGAAAATTCTCTTCATATTTTTCACTATTGCATCATGTTTTTCTTCTATGTCCCCCTATTGAATCTTGGCTACCTCAATCAGACAGACAGAAAATAGGCATGCACATTTTTCTTTGCATCTATAATGGAAATCATAGCAGTAGACAGTAGCTGTTCTGTCTGCCCATTAGATTCAGGTCACATTTTTTTTAAATTAGCAGAGTTGAGTGCTTCTTTGCCCTTAAGTGTATACATGCTCTTTCATCACTTATTGGGCTATACGGCTCTCAAACGCACCAAGAGCACAGCATCACCTTTGCATGTCAGAAATACAACTTATCAGACGTATCCTAGACCTCTTGGATCAGAAAGTCTGATTCTTCTGGGGCTCTGCAATCTGTGTTGTAAAGAGCCCTCCAGGTGATTCTCATACATACTGAATTTGACACCAGCTGGTCTAGATCTTTCCAAGCATAATGCCAGAAAAAAAAAACAAAAAACAAAAACCACAAAATGATGGCAATACAGTTGCACGTGCCGTGAGAAGCAGGTCAGCTGTGTTCATCTGCTCCTTCCTCGAAAGCTCACTGGAGATCCCCTCCATGCCAGGCACTGTGATAGTCACTGAGCATTCGAGACGAATTTAGCAGGATATGGCAAACATTTGCCAAGATACATCAAACAGAGCCTATTGGACTCACTAATTGCTTTCCTGTAAATGTGGATGCATTATCAGGCCCTCTAGAATTATTTCCTGGGCTGTAGCTTTCTTATTTAAATCATAATGGTTTCTGATGTCTATGTCTATTCTTGAGAGCTAATATATTGTATATAAACTCACTTGTCTTATTGAATGTTTTACACAGAATTTGGTTATAAAATAGGTAATCTTCCTTTTTATCCAAGTAAAGCAAATACCTAACAGCAAATTATCTTTGCCCTTACATGTTTTTAAACTGTAGCTGATTATCGATGGGGTGTTTGTGATCCTTCACAGCATATTATTCCAAATGTACACCCTTATCTCCAGTTATCAGAGAGTCCCCGAAAATACATTTTTTTTTTATTGCTCTGGGTTGCTAACCAGGGACTCAGTGTTCTCAAGACCTTAGTGAGCTACCTAATACACCATTGCCACTCCTTGGCCTGCATAAAGTCAGTTTTCAAGGCCTCAATTTTAATAAAGGATTAAAATCCAAGTAGATTCACTTTAAAGCGGAAGAGTAAAATAATACAATATGGGCTATAGAGGAGGGAAGACAGGAGGTGGAAGAGAGAGAGGGAAAGAAATAAGCATAATCGGCATTTTAATGGGAATAAGTAAACAGCCTGCACTATAATAAATCTCCTAGGCATTTGATCCGAGTAAACCATCTTAATCCTTAGGGCTATTCTGGCAGCAAGAGATAACTCTTGTGAAACCAAAATGTATTTAGCATAAAACTCACATTCCAATGTTTACTGTGTATCTGCTTTTAAAAAATAAATTGAAAATCCAAACTTCTTTGAAGTGGCGTAAGGGGAAACAGCCTCTTAAGGCTCCTTCTGTGTGTCACCCAGCACCCGCCTGCCAAAGCCGACACCCAAATGCCCACTGGCCGGGGAACTGGAGGCCTTGCTAACCGAGGCCCTTACATCCACTCTTTCATCTGAGCATTGTTTGATTGACTTGAGCTGTGGAAAATTTCCCTTGTTTGTGTACATGCAGAGGGCTTTTTGGTAAGGGTAGGACTTTCTGGAATCTCATTTTCAGAGGTTAACAAAGTTGACTTCAGTAGATCAACAGTCTCATCTCAGTAGACTTCTGTGATGGAGATATCAAAGTCACAAGTCAATGCTGACCTATAAAATCCTTGAATTTAAAAAGACAAGAATTATTTTTCAATGTTAACTATGACTGAAGAGTGATTCAACTTCTTGTTTCTCCTTTTTTCCCCCAATAGCCCACCAACTTCTCTATACCCAGTATTCTTCATAACACACTTGCCAGCTATTGCAACATAACATCAACCTGTCTAATTATAAAAGCTATTGCCCAGCATGATGTCAGTAAGAGGCAAAATAGGTGATTCTCAACTTAATTCACCCTCACAGAAAGAGTAGCTAGCAACTATTCATAAATAAAACACCTTTGTGAAGATCTCAAAACCCAGGGGTGAGGTTAAAGCACCCCATTAGACCACAGAAAAAAAGAGAGAGAGAGAGGAAAAGAAAAAAACATGTTAGAAGGTAAAAGAAGTGGTTTCACTCTGATTGCAAGACCCTTCCCCCAGGTTGGTGCAGCACTACCCTGAAGGGAATCCCTCTGGATATACAGTTCCTCCATTGGGAAGAGAAGAGCTCAAGGTAGACATGCAGCTTCTCCAGCATTCTGGGGTGCTTTCAGGGAGACACACTTATATACTGCCTTATATTTATCAGTGGGAAATCAGCTAGAGAAGAAATGGGATGGGTCTCACAGCATGTGCTTATGGATCTTGGAAGACCACATTCCTGCTGCTGTAGTGCCCAACTGCAAATCCCAACTGGTGTGTCTGCTCTTCTGCAGAACGAAACTGGTGGCCCCATCTGGCCAGGAAGGATGGTTACCAGGTCAGCCTTGTTTGGATCCACAGTTGACAGCTTGTTTTATTCAGATAGCACAGTCTAGAGACCCACATGGACAAGAAAGCAAGACAATGGCCCAGGCCAACTATTAAGCATAGCCTTTAGCCCTGGCAAACCGGGAAGTCTGGCCAGAGATTCCAGGCAACATCACAGCACCTCTACAGGCTGAACTTAGACAGGAAGCAAGTCTCTGTCACTGCCAAACTGCTAAAGATATGCTCCAGCCCTTTCCAACCAGGAAGCCTGGCCAGGGAAATCAAGCAGCTCTATGGTACATCCTGTGTCCCACCAGGGTAGGGAGCAAGTCAGTAATTCCACCATCGGCTGAATCAGCTTGGAAGGAAGAGGGGAGTACTTCTTTAAATATGCAAATAGTAATGCAAGTAAAGATGATCATGGAGAATCAGGTACACATGATATCATCAAAGGAAACTAATAGAGCGCTAATAATAGACCCTAAGGGCTTCCCTGATAGCTCAGTTGGTAGAGAATCTGCCTGCAATGCAGGAGACCCCCATTCGCTTCCTAGGTTCGGAAGATACCCTGGAGAAGGGAAAGGCTACCCATTCCAGTATTCTGGCCTGGAAAATTCCGTGGACCGTATAGTCCATTGGGTCGCAAAGAGTCAGACATGACTGAATGACTTTCACTTAACAGACCCTAAAGTAATGGAGATCTATGAACTGTCTAACAAATAATTTAGAATATCCTCCTAAATTAATTCAGTAAATTAAAACACAGACAGACAATGAGACAAAATTAGGAAAGCAATGCATGAACAAAGTGGGAGTTCAACAAAGAAACAGAAAGCATAAAAATTAAAAGAAAATGAAACCCTAGGTACAGTGACTGAAGAATGAAACTTGGCCAAGCAGAAGAAAGAATGTTCGAGCCTGAAGACAGGTTAGGTGAAGCTGTTTATTCATAACAGGAAAAAAAAAAAAAAAAGAATGAAATCTTGTGTGAATTATAAGATATTATTACCATTGAAAGAAAAATCTACACACTACTAGAGTCTCAGAAAGAGAAGAGAGAGGCAGAGAAAGGAGCAGACAACTTAATTAAAGAAATAATGGCTAAGAACCTTCCAATTCTTAATGTTTCAGGATATAAAATCAACATGCAAAAGTCAGTTCTCTTTCTATACATTAAAAATAAACTATCTGTAAAAGAAATACATAAAAATAATCCCATTTTTAATAGCATCCAAAAAAATAATATACTTAGAAATACATTTGACCAAGATAGGGAAAGACCTTTACACTGAAAATCAGAAGATATTGATGACATAAATTTAAAAAGACAGATAAATGGAAAGTTATCCCATGTTCATGAATCGGACAGTTTAATTTTATTAAAATGTCTCTACTACCGAAAGCCATGTATAGATTCAATATAATCCCTGTCAAAATTCCTATGTTATTTTTCATGAAAATAGAGAAAACAATCCTAAAATTAATATGGAACTACAAAGACCTTGAATAAAGCAATCTTGTAAAAAAACAAAAACAAAAAAACTGGAGGCTTCATACTTCAAACTATATTACATTGCAATATAAAGTTATTGAATACAAAATTATAATAATCAAAACAGTATGGCACTGGCATCAAAACAGACACATATACCAATAGGAAAGAACTGAGAGCCCAGAAATAAACCTATATGTATACATTTGTATATATATAAGTATTTGACAAAGGAGTTAAGAATATGCAGTGGAGAAAGGACAGTCTCTTCAACAAATGGTTTTGGGAAAAATGGATATTTGAATGCAAAACAATGGATTTGGACCCCTAATTTATACCACTAAAAAAATTAACTTCAAATGGATTTCATAGCCAAAAACCTCCCCAATACCAAGCTCTTTTTTTGACAATGGTTTTGGGGATTTTTTTTTGGCTATAACACTTCAAGCATAAGCAACAAAAACAAAAGTAATGAAGAAGAACTACTTAAGCTAAAAAACTTCTTCCCAGCAAAAGAAAAATTCAACAAAATGAAAAGCCAGCCTACTGAATGGGAAAAAATACTTGCAAACTATATGTCTTTTAAGGAGCTAATATCCAAAATACATAAGCAATTCTTAATTCTCACAAGTCAATACAAGAAAACAAATATGATTAAAAATGAGCCAAGAACATGAATAGACATTTTCCCAAAGAAGACATACAAATAAGTACCTGAAAAGGCACTCAATATCATAAATTATTAGGGAAATGCAAATCAAAAGCACCAGGAGATATCACTTTATGCCTGTTAGAATGGCAATTATCAGAAAGACAAGAGAATGTGGAGTGAGAATGTGCCAGTGAGAATGTGAAAAAATGGGAACCTTTGTGTTGGTAGGAATGTAAATTGGTGCAGCCACTATGGAAAAGTGTGTGTGTTTATTAACATCTGACACTATTTCTGGAACAGAAAGGTTGGGTGGTTGGGGGACAGGAAAAAGAGAGGATGGAGAAAATTGTTTTAGAGGCTCAAATTTGGACCTATCTTCTGAGCAATTACAAACTGCAGGGATTTAGAACCATCTCTTCCGCTTCTGCTCTCCCCTCGCCCACATTTCCCTCCTTGTTTGGTTTCTACTCAGTGACTATTCTAGTTTTCCCATTTCAAATTGGACATCACAACAGAGCTGCCCAGCGTGCTGGGCAGTCCCACAGATCTGTCTCTAGCTTCAGCAGTGTTTGGACGGAACAGACCCAGGGATGCCCCTTGCCCAAGCTTTCAACCACCCTCTGACCTTTTTTCCAGTCGCAACGACAGAGGATGAGGTGGTTGGATGGCATCACTGACTCAATGGACATGAGTCTGAGCAAGCTCCAGGAATTGGTGATGGACAGGGTGGCCTGGCGTGCTGCAGTCCATGGGGTCACAAAGAGTTGGACATGACTGAGCAACTGAACTGAACTGAACCTGTGGACTCAGCCACTTAGCTATCCGTGGCCACTGGAACCAGCCAACACCATGTTTTGAGCTTACTCATTACCCATCAGTCATGAGGTTCCAGATACATTAGACGCACTCCACCGAGGTGGAGGCTCTCGCCCATCCCCTAGTCAACACGCATTGGCAGCATCTCACACCTACCTCTCTCCGTGCTTCTATTTCCACCTCGATGGTGTAGTTCAAGAGGATGTAGACCACTTTTTCTGCCAACTAGCCGAGGAGAAGCACGAGGGCTCCAAAAGCATTTCTTGAAAAGAGCAAAACCAGCGAGGTGACCTCACTCTCTTCCAGGACAAGCAGAAGGTGTCCCAACATGAGCAGGATAAAACCCAGGATGCTGGGAAAGCCTTCATTTTCATGGAGGAAAATCCTGAACCAGGGCTGTGTGGGCCTGCATTGCCGGCCGGGGTTCTGTGTGCGGAGACACACCTCCGTGGCTTCCGGGAGAGCCGCCCCCAGGAGGAGCAGCTGAAATTCATCAAGGGGATGGTGACCACCTGATCAACCTCCGCAGGCCAGTGGCCCCCAAGTGGGGTTGGGCGGGTACGTCTTTGAAAGGCTCAACCTCAAACACAAATTGGGCTTCCCAGGTGGCTCACTGGTAAATGAAATCAGCCTGCAATGCAAGAGACAGGGGTTCGATTTCTGGGTGGAGAAGATCCCCTGGAGAAGGAAATGACAACCCACTCTAGCCTTCTTGCCTGGAGAATGCCATGGCCAGATGGCCCGGGCAGGCTATGACCTATGGGGTTGCGAAAGAGTCAGACACGGCTTAATGACTAAGCAACAAGCACAAGTAGTAGCAGAAGCCCAGGGGCCTTTGAGGAGCCCCTGTGCTGTCAGAGTTTCTCCCTGAAGCTCCTCTCTGCAGTCCTTGGCAGCTTTTTAATCACTCTAGAGCCTTATCCTCAGCCTTGGGCCAAATGGAAACAATAAAGCTTTTGCAGAAAAAAAAAAAAAGAGAGAACAAACAAACAAAAAAACTCCAAACAACCCCAATGCATGCACATAAGCACATTATCCTAGGTGATGCATTAACATCAAAAAGTATAACATAATATTAAATGTTACTTTTTTTCAGTTTTAATGACACCCTTAATTGAAGCTACCTTGTTCTCCACTCCTCGCCCTGCCTAATTATCCTTCCTTGCAAACCTAAACCACCTTTTTTGTTTAAGAACACTTATGTATTGTCTGCTAGATTCCCCTGACCCTCACAAAAAATAAAAATTAAAAATAAATAAACAAATAAAATGGGCAAACTGCTAAGTACAGAGTAAAAACAGGAAAATGGTTTACTTGTTGAAACCTACTATTCTACTTTTCACTGTACTCCGTGAAACCAAGAAGCAACAGTTTGTGGTGGTTCTAGCCATGTTTCCTAACATTTTGAACTGGTGATGGAAAAGAAGATACTATTAAATGGTCTATGAATAACTTTCTCTGTCTCTCATAACAGTTTTATGATGAAAACTCTAGGCCAAACCTTGCAGGTGAGTGAGAGCAGAGAAGAGAAAAATCACAATTTTCAACAGTGGAACAGTGATAATATAACTTGAGAATATACTTAATGAACTATCTCTTCTGTGTGCTGCTGCTGCTGCTGCTAGGTCGCTTCAGTCGTGTCCGACTCTGTGCGACCCCAAGGATGGCAGCCCACCAGGCTCCCCCATCCCTGGGATTCTCCAGGCAAGAACACTGGAGTGGGTTGCCATTGCCTTCTGTAGCTATAGCTATTGCAAATACACAGGTATAACCCTAGGGAAAAATGCTAGTAGCTTTGTGATCACATTTCTAGAGGTAAAACAGAATTTCTTAGCTTCCACAGGTGCAAATGAGTAGTATTTTCCTTTACTCATTTCCTTGAAAGAGAACATGGATTCTATTCCAATATGTCACATTTTACAAAAGATTAAGCAGCTGTATATAATCTATAGATTGTTTTATTCACTTCAAAAAGTGATTGAGCACAGTTGAATTGAAATACAATATGTACAAGCTGAAAAAATCCTTTCAGTTTTCAAGCAATCTCATTAAATGGTGAAGAGTCTACTTAAGTTAATCTTGTCTTTCATGTTGTCATTGAATAAAGAACTGGAATCATGCCATTAATTTGTCCATTGGAAAGAACATTAGGTTTAGTTACTCTGAAACACATTGAAAAAGAATAAGACTCAGGTCAAGAGATCCAACAATAAATATTCTTTTAAAGCTTCTTTTATGCTTCTTAACATTGTGTGGTATTAAAAGATATTCTTTCATGAAGAGGTGGGCATAGATAAAACAAGAATAGCAAAATATTAGTAATTCTTCAAATCAGATAATGAATAAATGGGGGACTGTTATACTATTCACTTTATTTTTGAAAATATTTGGAAACGTTCAGAGTAAAAAATTAAATTAAAAACAAAACCAAAATACACAGAGATCCATGGCATGAAAGGAGGGACTGTGGTCCTCTCTGCATTGGAGATGAAGGTTTATGTTTTCATTTTGCTGATGAACCAGGTCCAGTTAATTACTACGTTTACCACTGTTCATTGATCCATTGGAATGCAATTAATAAATTGATCTACTAGCTTAAAATAGGAAAAAGGTTTAAATTTATTTATTAGAAAAAATTAATTTTACTCTAATTTGTGATCTTATGCTTTGTGTGCATGTATAGAAAGATTCAGATTCAGTTCAAGGTGATTAACTGAACAAATTTAGAATTCAAGAATGATCATGAGCTTTTAAGTGCACAACATAGTATTGTTGACTGTAGGTACAATGTTGTACAGCAGATCTCTAGAACATATTCATCTTAACTGAAACCTTATGCTTGTCGACCAATAACTTAAAGAGAGTAAATCTCATGTTAAGTGTTCCTACCAAAATAAAATATTAAAAATACAAAATAATGCATATCACTAAAGGGGTGAAAGTTTCTCTGAAGGCCTCTTGCTGTGTTTAATTGACCAGCTATCACAGGAAACCCGAGGACTAGAAACCCAGGAGAGGAGTGAAAATCTTAGGATGTGAGCCTCTCTGGGTGTAATCCAAGCTAGATCTTTTAAGCAGAGAACTTTAGTGGTAGTAAAGGGAATGCTTTGCCGATGAGCAGGCAGTTGAATTTTATATTTTCTTAGCAAAGCAAAGAATTCAGGAAATAGAATGATTGCCTATCCTAAATATTTATGTAATTTCTGGTACTGGCTAGCCGTGCAAGTACCTTTGATTCCTGCCTAAGTCAGGTAACAGGCCAAGTTGTAATAATGATCAACTTCCATTAAGGCTTATGATGTGCCAGGTATAGGCGAAGCATTTTTCCATGCATTATTTTATTTAATCTTTCCTGACAAACCTATACAGTAGGTAATATTATAATTTCCTTCTACAGGAATGAATAGGTAATATTATAATTTCCTTCTATAGGACGTGCCCCCCACGTCCGAGGTCGGGGGCAGCAGCCTAGAGTGCCAGGCTGCGACGGCACAGGAACGGCCGAGAGGAGCTACCCTGTGCTGAGGTTGGGGCAGCGACCGAGAGGAGCTACCCCACGTCCGAGGTCAGTGGCGGCCCGGGAGGAGACACCCCGCGTCCGAGGTCAGGGCGGCGGCCGGGAAGAGCTGCCCCACGTCCAAGGCCAGTGGCGGCTGGGAGGAGACACACCGTGTCCGAGGTCAGGGGCAGTCGGGAGAAGCCACCTCGAGCTTGAGGCCAGGGGCGGTGACCCCGGGGAGCCACCACGAGCCCGAGGCCAGGGGCGGCAGCTGGGAGGAGCCACCTGGCGCCCAAGGCCAGGGGCAGTGACCCTGAGGAGCCACCCCGAGCCTGAGCCCGAGGCCAGGGGCGGCAGCTGGGAGGAACCACTCACGCCCGAGGCCAGGGCCGGCCAACCCAAGGATCCGTGGCTGCGCAGGTGCAGGAGGGCCTAGAGGAGCTATCCCACGCTGAAGGTCAGGAACGGCGGCGGTAAGGAGATACCCCTCGTCCAAGGTAAGGAGCAGCTGCTGTGCTTTGCTGAAGCAGTCGTGAAGAGATACCCCACACCCAAGGTAAGAGAAACCCAAGTAAGATGGTAGGCGTTGCAAGAGGGCATCAGAGGGCAGACATACTGAAACCATACTCACAGAAAACTAGTCAATCTAATCACATTAGGACCACAGCCTTGTCTAACTCAATGAAACCAAGCCATGCCTGCAGGGCAACCCAAGACAGGAGGGTCATGGTGGAGAGGGCTGACAGAACATGGTCCACTGGAGAAGGGAATGGCAAGCCACTTCAGTATTCTTGCCTCGAGAACCCCATGAACAGTATGAACAGGCAAAATGATAGGATACCAAAAGAGGAACTCCCCAGGTCAGTAGGTGCCCAATATGCTACTGGAGATCAGTGGAGAAATAACTCCAGAAAGAATGAAGGGATGGAGCCAAAGCAAAAACAATACCCAGTTGTGCATGTGACTGGTGATAGAAGCAAGGTCCAATGCTGTAAAGAGTAATACTGCATAGGAACCTGGAATGTCAGGTCCATGAATCAAGGCAAATTGGAAGTGGTCAAACAAGAGATGACAAGGGTGAACGTCGACATTCTAGGAATCAGCGAACTAAAATGGACTGGAATGGGTGAATTTAACTCAGATGACCATTATATCTACTACTG
>SJYT01040511.1:119986-148307 GCA_006410635.1 Cephalophus harveyi
GAGAGCCCCTTGGACTGCAAGGAGATCCAACCAGTCCATTCTGAAGGAGATCAGCCCTGGGATTTCTTTGGAAGGAATGATGCTAAAGCTGAAACTCCAGTACTTTGGCCACCTCATGTGAAGAGTTGACTCACTGGAAAAGACTCTGATGCTGGGAGGGATTGGGGGCAGGAGGAGAAGGGGACGACCGAGGATGAGATGGCTGGATGGCATCACGGACTCGATGGACGTGAGTCTGAGTGAACTCCGAGAGATGGTAATGAACAGGGAGGCCTGGCGTGCTGCGATTCATGGGGTCGCAAAGAGTCGGACATGACTGAGTGACTGAACTGAACTGATAGGAATGAAAGCTGAGCCTTAGGTACACTAAGTAATTATCCAAAATCACAGCACCAAAATACACACCATGGCATTCTGACTCTAGAACCCAGGTACCTCACCACTAGAAAAGTTCATAGCCTCTTGACAGTCACAGCATTCATTTAATACAACTCCAAAGTTTGGTCTGGCTTCCCTTTAGCTGTTCCTGTCTTCTAGGGCCTCTCATACAACCTTAACACTGCTTTCACATCCTAATCCCCATTCCTCTTACAATCCTATTCTGTTCTGTGGTTTACTTTCTCTTGGATTTATTTGCTGTTCTATCTAGCACGTGCATTCACGTCAACAAAGTAGAATTGCTTTTGAATTCCTGGACTCCTTAGAGCCTTAAAAATGTTCACTTTACCAATTCCCAACACCATGCATATCTATGGTGGACTGAATTGTGTCTGCCACCCCTCAAATTAATACGTTGAAGCCCTAATACCTAGTGTTACCGAATACGAAGGCAGGATCTTTAGGAGCTAAAATGAAATGAGGTTCTAAACGTGGGAACATGATTTGATAAGACTGTGGCCTTATACAAAGTGGAAGAGAGATTGGTTCAAGATGGCAGAGTAGAAGGACATGAACTCATCTCCTCCTGTGAGAGCACCAAAATTGCAACTAGCTGTTTAACAATCATTAAGAGGACACTGGAAACCCACCAGAAAAAAAAAAAAAAAAAAAGATACTCCACATCCAAAGGAGAAGCCACAACAAGATAGTAGGAGGGGCACAGTAAAAAAGAAGAGATCTCTTCTCTCTTTCTTGCACATGCTCGGAAGAATAGTCATACGGGGACAGAATGAGAAGGTGGCCATCTGTAAGTCAGGAAGAGAGCCCTCACCAGAAAACAAACCCTACTGGATCTTGATCTGGGACTTCAGTCTGTAGAACTGTGGGAAATAAACTTCTGTTGTTAAGCCACCTAGCCTATGGCATTTTGTTATGGCACCCTAAGTAGACAATACAACATTTTATTACCTCTTTCTTAGCTCCAAATGCTCTGGGGGAAAAAAATTGACATTAAATTATTTCTTTAGAGCTACCATTATGTAAGTGAAAGAGCTCTAAATTTGGAACTGCAAGACTGGGTTTTAAGCCATGAAATAAAAAGAAATGTTGCAAAAATATAAAGTATTACTATTGATGCCAGATTGCCAGATGAAGTCAGCCAACCTCTTCCTAACACTTTTCATTAGCTGCCTTCTGAACAGACTGCCAACAGACTTCTGGCTTTTGCTCACAGCCTCAGAATTAGGCACATAACTTTGCCTTCAGTTTACCCAGAATATTGAGGCTTTGACTATAGCTGTCACAACTTCTGTCAGTTTCATGGCAATATGTCCCTGATTCCACTTCCTCCTTTATTGATATATCAAAAGAACAATTCACCCCCTCTCTGTTCAGAGCAGCACTTCTATTTGGAAACTTGATCACTCCAATCATCTTTTATCTTCTTTGAGAGAGTATCAGTATCGCCTTTCTCTTCCTGCATCCTCTTAAAATCACTAGCCCTTAACCTTGAGAACTATTCAAGACATTCTCCCATCTCTCTCTTCACCTCACTGACAAATTCCCAAAACCTTCAGAGCCATGTCTTCCAGTAGTGTAATTTATATAATCTGTGACCCATCCAAATTATTGTTTTGACCCTACTGGCTCCTAGTTCAATACTTTTTTTTTTTTTTTGAATAGCATGTAGCTCTGACCTCTGCCTATAAATTTTTTCATGGGTTTACCTAATACATCAGGAGATCAACCCTGGGATATCTTTGGAAGGAATGATGCTAAAGCTGAAACTCCAGTACTTTGGCCACCTCATGTGAAGAGTTGACTCATTGGAAAAGACTCTGATGCTGGGAGGGGTTGGGGGCAGGAGGAGAAGGGGACGACCGAGGATGAGATGGCTGGATGGCAAAACAGACTCGATGGACGTGAGTCTGGGTGAACTCCGAGAGATGGTGATGAACAGGGAAGCCTAGCATGCTGCAATTCATGGGTTGCAAAGAGTCGGACACGACTGAGCGACTGAACTGAACTGAACCTAATATCTCAGCTCCTCTATTAAACCTTACCCTAAATAATTTCTTCTGAACTCTCAAAGAACTTGGTTTGCACTATTTTGACAGCTTGTTTGAGAAATGCTTAGTAAACTATAAACTTATTAATGCTCTCAATTTAAGGTATAGTAATCATTTAATAATGCCTAATGAATACATTAGGCTGAGATGAGCTACCCCACATCTGAGGTCAGGGGTGGCGGCCGAGAGGAGCTACCACACACCCCAGGTCAGGGGTGGCAGCTGAGAGGAGCAACCACACATCCAAAGAGTGGCAGCTGCGTGGGCGCAGGAGGGCCGAGAGGAGCTACTCCACGTTCAAGGTCAGGAGAGGTGGCAGAGGGGAGATACCCCTCGTCCAAGGTAAGGAGCAGCGGATGTGCTTTGCTGGAGCAGCTGTGAAGAGATGCCCCACGTCCAAGATAAGAGAAACCCAAGTAAGACGGTAGGTGTTGCAAGAGGGCATCTGAGGGCAGACACACTGAAACCATACTCACAGAAAACTAGCCAATCTGATCATATGGACCACAGCCTTGTCTAACTAAATGAAACTAAGCCATGCCGTGTGGGGCCACCCAGGACAGGAGGGTCATGGTGGGGAGGGCTGACAGAATGCGGTCCACTGGAGAAGGGAATGGTAATCCACTTCAGTATTCTTGCCTTGAGAACCTCATGAATAGTATGAAAAGGCAAAATGATAAGATACTGAAAGGGGAACTCCCCAGTCGGTAGGTGCCCAATATGCTAGTGGAGGTCAGTGGAGAAATAACTCCAGAAAGAATGAAGGGATGGAGCCAAAGCAAAAACAATACCCAGCTGTGCATGTGACTGGTGATAGAAGCAAGGTCCAATGCTGTAAAGAGCAACATTGCATAGGAACCTGGAATGTCAGGTCCATGAATCAAGGCAAATTGGAAGTGGTCAAACAGGAGATGGCAAGAGTGAACGTCGACATTCTAGGAATCAGCGAACTAAAATGGACTGGAATGGGTGAATTTAACTCAGATGACCATTATATCTACTACTGCGGGCAGGAATCCCTCAGAAGAAATGGAGTAGCCATCATGGTCAACAAAAGAGTCCAAAATGCAGTACTTGGATGCAATCTCAAAAANAAAGCCTTTGACTGTGTGGATCACAATAAACTGTGGAAAATTCTGAAAGAGATGGGAATACCAGAGCACCTGACCTGCCTCTTGAGAAACCTATATGCAGGTCAGGAAGCAACAGTTAGAACTGGACATGGAACAACTGACTGGTTCCAAATAGGAAAAAGAGTACGTCAAGGCTGTATATTGTCACCCTGCTTATTTAACTTCTATGCAATGTACATCATGAGAAACCCAGGGCTGGAAGCAGCACAAGCTGGAATCCAGATTGCCGGGAGAAATATCAATAACCTCAGATATGCAGATGATACCACCCTAATGGCAGAAAGTGAAGAGGAACTAAAAAGCCTCTTGATGAAAGTGAAAGACGAGAGTGAAAAAGTTGGCGTAAAACTCAACCTTCAGAAACGAAGATCATGGCATCTGGTCCCATAATTTCATGGGAAATAGATGGGGAAACAGTGGAAACAGTGTCAGACTTTATTTTTTGGGGCTCCAAAATCACTGCAGATGGTGACTGAAGCCATGAAATTAAAAGATGCTTACTCCTTGGAAGGAAAGTTATGCCCATCCTAGATAGCATATTCAAAAGCAGAGACATTACTTTGCCAACAAAGGTCCGTCTAGTCAAGGCTATGGTTTTTCCATTGGTCATGTATGGATGTGAGAGTTGGACTGTGAAGAAGGCTGAGCGCCGAAGAATTGATGCTTTTCAACTGTGGGGTTGGAGAAGTCTTGAGAGTCCCTTGGACTGCAAGGAGATCCAACCAGTCCATTCTAAAGGAGATCAGCCCTGGGGTTTCTTTGGAAGGAATGATGCTAAAGCTGAAACTTCTGTACTTTGGCCACCTCATGCGAAGAGTTGACTCATTGGAGAAGACTCTGATGCTGGGAGGGATTGGGGGCAGCAGGAAAAGGGGACGACTCAGGATGAGATGGCTGGATGGCATCACCGACTCAATGGACGTGAGTCTGAGTGAACTCCAGGAGATGGTGATGGACAGGGAGGCCTGGTGTGCTGCGATTCATGGGGTCGCAAACAGTCGGACAAAGAGTCGGACACGACTGAGTGACTGAACTGAACTGAACTGTGGCAATAAAAACTGTGATTTGGGAAGCACAGAAGACTGACCTTTGAAGCAAAAAATAGTTTACCATTTGAAACTATGGTACTTCTACTGAAGGAATTGATTGAAGTAGATTTTTATAGGGGTATGCACATTCCTGGTATAAAGCTTAAGGAGAGCTCATAGAATCAATATATCAGTGTGATTTCAACTGTAAGAAGAATAAAAACAATTATGATGCTAGGTAATGAAATAAAATGATTGTTCCAGGGATCTTCTGTGGACTTTTAGGAAGAATTTTGGATTGTTTTTTTTTTTTCTAGAATAATAGCAGGTGATTAATAAGACAATTTAGCCATTGCTGTTTGAGGGCTATGGGCCAGTCACTGTGCTTATAACCAGGCACTTTGATGCCAGTGAGCTCATTTAATTATAGAACAACACTAACAGGAAGGCGATATCATTTCAGTTTCATGGATGAAGTTAAAGTCATTGCACACTTTACTCAAGGTTTGACAGCTGATAATGGACAGACCCAGGATTCACAGCCAAGATTTATGAACTAAGTTTTTCTAATGTAAAAACCCATGGCCAAAGTTAAACACACTGGAAAGAGATGGTATAGTCTCAATATTTCCTCATGGAGACAATGAAAAAGTACTTCTGTTCATGGACATTAACCAAAGTATCTGAGCAAATGCCACTTAGATCTTGATAACTCTACTATATTACCCATCATCTGGAAATTTCTCTGGCAAGTTTAACATTTTATTAAATCTATACTTCCTTTGCTTACCCCAACTTCTGGCCAAGTTGAATACTTTATGTAAATTATCTGAGACAGGGATAAAAACAAGAACTTTTCATAGTTTAATATCTTTAAGCCTCATTATCTATTTCCTTGATAGTCAATAATATAACCATTCCACCAATGAAATCTGAAGGAACAGGGTTAATCATATTTGTTTTTAATTATAACTCTTTAAAAACTGGTAACCAAAATATGGCTATAGTACAGGTATTCAGTTAACCCATGTTTTTAGATCATGATAAAAAAATGTAGAGTATCATGGATTATCCAGTTGGCAAAGAAAGCATGTGCTTAAGGAACCAGCATATCAAGGACACCTGAGATATGACAAAGGTCCAAGCTGTAGCGAATGTTACAGAATTTTGTAATCTGAAAATCTAGAAAGAAGCTGTTAAAATTTAAGCACTCACTTAAATTTGACTTCGGATTTAGCGTTTTTTTGAAAAATTTCAATATGGCAGGAGTCTTGGAAAGAAGCCACCTAAAACTTTCCAGTGCTTCAGATAGGAACATGGTTCTGGAAAACTGTTGAAAGTTTGTTAACTTACAGCAAATACTTTATGTTACTAAACACTTAAAAAAAATATAGTATCTAATTTTTTTTTTCAGAATAAAATGCTTCTGTAGTCTTACCTGTTTAGGAAAGTTTTTCCTTCCTGGTTACCTTATCTAAATAATAATGTAATAACAATCATTATGTAAACAATAATAATCTAAATAATAATGCCTCAGTTGGACAGACAATAACTGCTTAGCCCACAAATATATCACTTTTGATAACTTTAGATAAGCAATTAGTAGCAATTCATAATATTTTATTTCACATGAACATGGTCCTAGTTTCCTTAACTTCTCATATGATGATCATATTTAGCCCCAGTGTAAGATCTTTTAATAAATGTTTGGAAAATAAAAATGCATCATCATACAAGGATTGGGAAGAACATTTTATTGCTAAGCATATCCTTGAACGAAAATGCAAATATGAAATAAAAGAGAAAAGGAAAAAAAAAGCAGTAACTTCACAACATCATAAAATAAATTTCTTAAGAGTTTGCTCATAAAACAACAGGAATATGATAGAAGCTAACATACAGAATGCACATGTTCCCATAAAATTGTCCAAATAGAAACTTACACTAAAAGGAATATAACAAATATATTTTTACTCAAATAAAAAAATGCAAAGAAAGAAAGCAGGAAATCAGTTCACAAGACCTCAAGACTCCAAGAACAGCAATCTTTTACAGACATCGAGATATAATCAACTTCATATAGGTTGGGCCATTTAGGTTATCTAAAATCGTGCTTTGATACCTCTTTATAATCCCGTCTTTTCCAATGATAACAAAATAATCCAAAACTCTTAACACATTGAAATATCAGATAATGAGGAACACCTCTTTCCATACACATTAGTAAAGGCTACCATCATTGAGATTGCATTTTTTGCCCCACATCTTTAAGATATTTTCTCAAAGTCAAATATTCATGCAACTTACAAAGACCAGCAAGAGCAGATTTCTAAATCTAAACAGCTGATTGGTTTTCATCTGTACAAAAGAAACTGTATATATCTGACCCTCCAGAGGACACGTTTCATTTTCGTGTAAATATTCGTCTTGCTTTGCCTCTTGCTTTCGGGTTAGGTATGGCCACAGAACCAGTTTATCGTTTTACTGTACATTGATTCCTCTTTTCAGAAAGAAAGACAACTGGAACAGAAACCAAACAAACGGAAATAAACAAAGGAAAGAACAGTTCTCAAAGCGCTATGTACACAGGTGGCGAAGGAACTATACCAGCAAAAATGTAGTAAAATATGTAAACAAAATCTGAGAAGAGTTTTTTTTTTTTTAATTCTCCTTGACACAGTTAACTGTGACAAAACTAAAACTCACACTTTCTTCACATTTTCAGGTTTACTTTTTTGTTGTTTTGTCATTTTCTTTGAAAACAACATTCTCATTCCACTTCAAGATTTTAACAGTTTTCCTGTTTCAGTCATCCCATCAAACATACCATGATAAATATATCTGTATATATATTTATTTATATATATTATACTATTAAATTCCATTTTGTGTGTGTGTGTGTCACAGCAGCTTTATTCATTTGTTATTTATTTTAGAAAAGATGGGTGAAGGGAGACGTGAGCAAATGGAAGGATAGAGTTATCTGTAAATGTCAGGCTGGAAAATTAAATCGCTAGGAAAAACATGATCATGTTGGGGGCGGGGGAAGAGCTATGAGTTTTGCACTCTGTCATGCCATGTTTGGCTTGTGTGACCTTTTGTGGTTCTATCACAAGTTGAACTCCCCTATTGTCCGTTTTGATTCTTTAACAGACTCCTTGTATTGTCTTTTCTCTTATATTTGCATGCATTTCAATCAGTCATAGATCCAGCCCACCCCCCGGCCCCCTTTCCTAGGAAAGGCTCTGTTGTGGGGCTATCTCCTTTACCTCAATTTGGCTGGGCTCATGGACAGGAACAATATTGTTAAGTGAAGCCGATAGCTCTGAGAAAACCAGCCCTAACCACAGCTGTTCAGGGTTTGGGTGGCAAATTCTGGAATTTGATCCTGAGGGACCAGCTTTTCCAATCAAAACTATCATCCATCCCATGATTTTGCTATGTGTTCAGCAAAGCATCATACAGAAACAGACAACAGATTCTAGAAACACCACAACCTGATATGGAGAGTGAACACCATGGTAGCTTTTGAGTTCATATGGCAATAGTCTCTCTTACTTTTGTTTTCTGAGATTCTGTTTTTCCTCTTCTTAACTTATGTCCAATTATTTTCAAAAAATAATCAAGTACCCAAAAGCCACTTTTTTCCCCTCAGATCTTGAAAAGTTACACGCACACTGGCCAGAACCAGATAAGGGTGGGTTTTTGTTGTTTTTAACTTTTTTTTTCTTTTCTTTTTTTTTTGTTTTTTACATAATTAAACAAACGAACAACGAAAAAAAAAACATTATTACAGTCAAGCTTCACAAACATTATTACAGACTCACTTGGAGTTATGGAACAAGTAAGCCATGAAGTCTTCTACCTTGGGTGAAAGGTCCTCAAGAGAAGGAAGCTTCCAAGTCTGCGAAAAGTTGGGGGGCCGGGGAGGGGGGGGAGCCACCTGCTCGCTCCAGCGTGCAAAAGTGTGTGCTGGCTGCCACAGCAGGGCAGAAAGAACTTTCTGTCTCCGGGCGGCGACTGCGTCAAAGCAGCCCGTGGCTTCCGCCTTCTCGGTTAGGTGCATCCTGGTGCTCTGGTCACGAATGATTTTCCCCCCCGGAGTCACGGTCCAAGCAGCCCCGTCTCCTGGGACAGTTCTGGCCCCTGCGGGATGCTCAGGTTGCCAAGGACACGCGCGCCCGCGGGCAGAGGCGCGGCCGGGTCCGCTCGGCGCCGGGAGCGGCGGCGGGGCGCCTACACGTAGTACTCCTTGTCCTTGTTTTTCTGTTTCTTGTGGCCGCCCTTCGAGCTCGGCGGCTTCTCCTTGAGCAGCGTGCCGTTGCTCTGCGCCGAGTTGCTGATGTAGTTCCGCGTCTCGTCCACCTGGTAGGAGCCCTCGTCCCTGTTCCTGTACTTGTACATGGCGTACAGGAGGATCAAGATGCAGAGCGCGGCGGCAGCCACAATGCCGACGACCATCCCCGTCGTGCTGCTGGACTCGCGGATCACCTCTGAGGCCCCCGGGACCCGTCTGACTCCCGGCTCCGTGGGGTTGGCTGTGGGCACATTACGGAACATGGGGGAAGTAATTAGCGGGCTCTTCAGTTTGGTGCTGTCTAGCTCATAGGCAGTGGGCAACGGAAGCAAGACTAGGTCAGGCTGGGGTTTGAGCTCACGGTTATTCATTTTGCCAGCTGGCAATTTGGGCACCATCCCAGACGAGGAGGAAGCTGTGAAGCGGATCAGCTCAGGGGACAAAGATGTGGTAGTAGTCCTACTAGTTTCGGAGGCTTTGTTAGGTCTAAAGTCCTTGGATTCCCACTTGGGCGCGTGAGCTTTGTAGCCACCTTCGAAGATTGAAGTGGAAAGACTCTTATCTGTTACCAAGGAGAAGGTGGTGTAAAAATCTTCATCATCAGTAGGGGGCAGGTTAGAGTCAAAGGTTTCCCCTGAGCCATACCCAGATATCACCAAGCCATCATCATCACAACCATCGCTGCCTTGGTCCGACAAGCAAGGTAACCCCGCCTCAGAGGTCATAGACAGGGAATCTTTGGTGGTCTCAATAATGGTGAGGAGGGGGCGGAAGGTAGGGGGGAGTGTAATGGAAGGTGCACGAGTAGCAATAGGAGGGGTAGCTAAAGGGTCTTCTACAAGAAGAGGGATAACTAATTCACCTCCTGGGATGGAAAAGAAAAAAGAGAAACAGAATTAGTACATTTGGAGAAACACAAGTCACAGCCGTGTTCAGTCAATGAAGTTCATCGGTCACATCTCAGAAATGATGAGAGCCCTGGATGCACATCCAGACCCTCTCTACTTGCAGCCTAATCGTTCTAGGCTGATCTAGAGCCCATGGTATGCCTCTTGCCACCAAAACCTGAAATTCATAGAGTGAGGGCTTAGATATTTAAAGATACTCTCAAGTAATTATTTAGATAGAATTCAAATAGGCGTTTTTCCAGGATCTGCTTATGGGATGATGACATTTAACTACACCATCGCAGATACTCACCATCAATTGTGCATGTGTGTGTGTACATGAACACATGCATGTGATTAATCTGAACATTTCTTTATTTTCTTCTTGCTGCTGCTGCTGCTAAGTCGCTTCAGTCGTGTCCGACTCTGTGCAACCCCATGGACAGCAGCCCACCAGGCTCCTCTGTCCACGGGATTCTCCAGGCAAGAATACTGGAGTGGGTTGCCATTTCCTTCTCCAATTTTATTCTTGGGTTTCTACTTATTTGCTCCCATTAGGATGAGAATGACAGATTTTCCATGTCACTGATATCAAGATCAAGGAACACAAAAGAGCTCATCTTCAGTATTTTATGTTACTACTTTTTATTTCACATTTATCAAGTGTAGTCTTCGTTTACTATAAGCTAAGTAAGGGGAATTTACAGAGGTTGAAAATGTTCATACAACAGGCCCATTTGACTATGCTGTTCCAGAAATTCCTCTGACTTTAAAACAACAACTTGCTTTGTATTGGTCTAATGTTATATTCATACATTGCTTTTATGTTATATGCAATATATACTGAGCAGACTGCTGCTGCTGCTGCTGCTAAGTCACTTCAGTTGTATCCGACTCTGTGCGACCCCATAGACGGCAGCCCACCAGGCTCCTCCGTCCCTGGGATTCTCCAGGCAAGAACACTGGAGTGGGTTGCCATCTCCTTTTCCAATGCATGAAAGTGAAAAGTGAAAGTGAAGTCGCTCAGTCGTGTCCGACTCAGCGACCCCATGGACTGTAGCCCACCAGGCTCCTCCATCCATGGGATTTTCCAGGCAAGAGTGCTGGAGTGGGATGCCATCACCTTCTTTTTAGAAATACCCAGGCTATATATGCATGACTTACTGGAAACTTACTTTTAGATCCAGAAATGTAGAGAGAGCAAAGTGAATTTTTAAGATCAGTGATTCTTATTTAGAGTAGTAGATATTTATCAGTTTGCCCACAGACCCTCGTTACCGCCCTTATACTAGGACTAGGTCAGGAAAGGAAGGTCAGGAGAGTTCATTAAATTATAGTCCCTGGAAATCATGGTTATCACAAATATTCTGTGGTGGCTATTACTCACCTAAATGTAGGGCCAAGCTTATTACTCCTGTATGTAAAGCAAGATAATCCTGTGTCTCTTTATAGTGTTATTTTCAAACAGAGAAAGAATCTCAGGAAGTCACAGTTCATGTCTTCTGTTAAATTTATTTAAAAAAATTATTCTAACTACTGTTTTTTAAAAATCTTCTAGCAGAGACAGCATGATGAGTCCCTGCCCCAGTTAATCTGCTTTCACCCACGTCAGGAGCTTTCATTCTCTGCCAGAGAAACTGAGTCAGAGAGGTTGGCAACGGTGTACCTGATGCGTATCATATGGAACGGAAGGCCCAAGAGAGCACGGGACCGTCATTCCTGACCTACCCAACGATGTTACATATGTAGGGAAATAAAACAAGAACCTTTCTGAGAATCTCAAGATGATATTTTGGGCTGTGCTCTAAACCCCAAGCTTCTTTTCTAGCGCTCAGAGTTTGCAGCTATTGAGCAACTGATTTTTGCAGATTTTACAAAGCTTCAGGCATGCTTTCCTGGACTAGCAGGCCTATGATTTTTTTTTTTTTTTACATTGTGAACATGTATAATTCATATGTCTTGCAACTTATTTAATGCATAATTTACACACTTTTGCTAGTTTTTATAAGTGGAATTTAGAATACAGGCCCCCAGAGGTAAGCCAGTCTTAAAAGTAACCCCGAGGTGCCTCCTTTTCCCCCTATTCTTCCAGCCCCAAGTGTTATATTTAAGGTGATGGAAGCAGGCAGTGTTTGAGTAAGGAAAGTGCAGTGAGAACAAAGGAGTGAAGGCTCGAGCAGTCTGCTTAAAGATCCCCTTAGGATTGCTCAGAATAATTTTACTTGCCTTTGGGCTTCCCTGGTGGCTCAGAGGTTAAAGCGTCTGCCTCTGATGCGGGAGACCCGGGTTCGATCCCTGGGTCGGGAAGATCCCCTGGAGAAGGAAATGGCAATCCACTCCAGTATTCTTGCCTGGAGAATCCCATGGGCGGAGAAGCCTAGTAGGTTACAGTCCACGGGGTCGCAAAGAGTTGGACACGACTGAGCGACTTCACCTCACCTCACCTTACCTTGGAGGACAAGGCAGGATTTTCGTACCCATCTCACCCAGAACAAAGGTTGAGCACGGGTGTTCTTTTCTGGCACAAATACGGAGAGTCATTTGCCTTATTTAGAGCAAGGATAAAAGTCAACCCAATATAAAGTGGAAAATAAACTGGGATAAAGGGCAAGGAATGACTGATTTGTTGGGAGGCAAAGTCCTGGGACAGATAATTGAATGCAAAGGCAAATTGTTAAGTAGGATGTGAGTGTCCCTTTAAGTGAGATGAAGATCACGGTCTTCCTGATTACAGAGTGGCATTTATTTGCACTTTTAGTGTGCCATCTGTGACACCCAACTGGAGTCTTAACATTTGCCTGTTTTTTTTCCCCCCTGTCTTTTCAATCCTAGCTAAAGCTTCCAGAGTGTCTTTGTTGTTTAAAAAACCTACGACATCTACACACTGCTCATTCTGCAGTTGAATCACTTCCACTTTCCTTTGCGTTTCACTTCTCATTCAACACCCTGAAGTGAGCATCTCTCTTGGAGCAGGGGAAAAAAAAAAAGTGAAAATCATCCTTTTCATGATGGGAAGGAAAGAAGGTCTGGAAGCTTACTAATTAACAAAGAGCTTCTAAAAGTTGATGAGGCCCTTTTGTGAAATGGTAAAAGCTTATTTCAAAACTAAAATGATGGGTAGACTGGGGCAGAGTTTTAATAACAGAATCTGTTAAAACTGTTAATCTTCAATTTTCTTGGCCATCCTACTATTAATCCTAGTAGTAGTGATAAAAATGATAAATTATGCCCCTCTTAGGGGCTTTTGAGCCTAAAACCTGGTAATGCTTTATCAATGAAATTGTAGAAACTTCCATAGCTCCCCTGCCCTTGCATCTCAAGGAATTGGAAGAATGTCTTTAGTTTAAAAGGGAGTCCACTGGGGTGTAGGAGCTGGTGTTATAAAGGGGAATTAGAGTGAATATAGGTGGAAATTTTTAGATAACGGTAAACGGGAAAGGTGCCTGGGACAAGTATATGCCATTTTTATATCAAATTCTATATTTAAGATGACTCTAGGGTCCAGACAAGTCCAAGGGCTCTCACATCATTTGAGATAAACAGGCAAGGGATGTGTTTCTCCCATTATTAGATCCTTACTAGATATGACTTTGACTGCAGAAGGCTATTTAAGATTTCATGTTTATTTGTGTTAATCCAAAGTGACTATCCTCAGAAATGTTGGAGCAGCTGATAACTTTTTTCACTGCCCAAAGACCACGAAGTCAGTGATCTCTCAGATGGCCATGCTTACAAAAGAATTCACAGAAGCAACAAGCTTAAAGTCACCAGGAGCTGCTGGCAGAGTATTACAAAACCTGTAATCCATCAAAACTCTCATTTCCTATTCTGTCCCCAGAATTTTTCTTTCGTTTGGAATAAGAACTATCTGTTTTCCTTAAAGTTAGCATTTTAAATCAGGAATATATACTCTTTTTGGACAGGGTTGTGCTCTTCTTTAAACCAGAGAGATCACCAGGGATATAAAAGGTCTATTTTAGCCCTGAAGGCTGCCCTGCTTTTTTGCTCTATGAGTGTATTTATAGATATATAATTCATGCGTCTAGGGCTGATATTCAGCAAAACAGGCTCTCTGCCATCGGAAAAGACAGTGTATTAAAAATTTAATAGAACTCTTCTGAACTGTGAGAATGTTGTAGGTGATAGTGATGTGGTGGGTCATCTCAAAACACGAGAAGAGAAGCAGAAAGTTTCAATATGGCTCCAACCTTTGCCTCCCTGGAGATACTTGGGTCTTAGAAGTCACAAAAATATGAAAAACAGTGACACTGAAGAATGAGACTCTGGGAGAAGTCACCATGCTCCAAGTCCTTAAATTTCTTTTTATCTGTGTTGAGGTTCTTTACCTCATCTTTTATTTGCATTTTTCTAATTCTCTGCTGGGAAACTCACGCACAGTGGGGAGAAGTCATTTTTCCCCACCAAATTAGTTATTGAATTGTATTCATTTACTCATTTGGTGCCGCAGAAGTGTATACTTATAACACATCCATATCTGGAAACTTGGAACCATGAAGCTCTTCTTCAACTGTCCTCAGGAAAAATAGTCATGGATAGACATGGCAAGGCCCTGGGGAGCAGACATCGGAAAAATTCAAGTGTCTCAAGGGGACTTAGCTTTTTAAATAGTATTTTAATGAGATGAGAATCTTTAGGCAGGACTTTTTCCCCCTAGTTTATCTGAAATGGATTTGATTCCAAAAGGCTACAGAGTCTATTCTTTTCAAGATATGTCCAGATAAGATGAGCAAGTGCCCCTTGATATCATCATGTGGGTGTGCATGCTAAGTTGCTTCAGCCGTGTCTGACTCTTCGCGACCCCATGGACTGTAGCCCACCAGGCTCCTCTCTCCATGGGATTCTCCGGGAAAGAATACTGGAGTGGGTTGCCATGCCCTCCTCCAGGGGATCTCCCCAACCCAGGAATCGAACCTGCATTTCCTGCATTGGCTAGCGGGTTCTTTACCACTAGTACCATCTGGGAAGTGTAAAAGAAGGAATGTCTTGTGGAGTTTTTCATCTGCATATTGATTAAGAGTTTTGCCTTTGAAATCACTCAGACTTAAGTTAGCATCACAGTTTTCTGGTTTACTAGTCCCATGAGTTGGTCAAATTTATTAAATTCTTTGTAAAATGGAAAGAATAACACAGCTTACCTCAAGCCACCAGTGTAAATAATGATTCATGTTAGTGTCACTTAAAATGCATTTTAAGTATTTAGCACAGAGATGACTGCTATTCTAATATGGTAGATATTAGTAATATTTCTATTAGGTATTTTGGGCCTATAAACACTGATACTGTTGATTACTTTTTTCTGACCATTTTTAACAGAGTAGTCTCATGCTGAGGTAGAAGTATAATAATATAGGATCTAGATAATTAAGGCTATTTTTAATGCAGTGTTTGAAGAATGCTATAATAACCCCAAGAGCTTGTATTTAAATGACTAGCCTTATATCAAATGGACTTAGGCATCTTCAACAAAAACAAAAGGTTTCAATTAGATAAAATAGCACTCCGTTTAGGAGGTTCTTAGTTTTAAACCTAAACTATCATCCAACATATCAACACTATACACTCGTATAAACCAAGGCAGATAAAGCTCACTCACGGATGCTGCTGTATTAGAAACATCTCCCTTATCCACGCTTCAGTTTGATATTTTTGCAATAGTAATACCAATACCCAAATTTAGAGTGAAGCAAGTAACTTCTTCATTTAAAAATTCTATAGCACTTCTTGCTGATCTTATGTTTCCTGAAGTGCATAACTGATCCAAATACCTTTAAGGGCAAGGGGTATTCTCATGGTAGAGTCACACAAAATGGTAATACCTACCAAAAACATTTCCTAAGTAAAAGTTTAGGTGTGAAAATCATCGTGCTTCTTCTTCAGAGAATCCTAGGATCCTTTTAAAGCTTACCTGATTAAATCCCTGAGAGAAATCGCAAATATTAATAGAAAGGGAAAAGGAAAGACAGGAGGAGGGGAGGTTGGGTGCTTACTGTGCATGGGTGTCTTTCACATAGTTGGTTGCATACTTTGGAAGGCAGCATTATCATATTATCATAGGACAATACTTAAGAAATCTGAGATTCATGATGTCTCTTTTCTCAAACAGTCTGATTTTGTAGTTTTCAGTGATGGTGATATTTTAATCTGGATAAAACAAACTCTACCATAGTCACTTGAGAGTATCTTATTTCCCCTGTGCTGAAGGAAAATAAAATCAGGGACTGATTTCCCCAAATGTTTTCTAAGGAGTTAAATTAGGATGTAATTACCACTAAAACACTTGTAGTTAACTCAATTAATTTTCTTCTAGGGTACAGGCCTCCCATAGGTTGTATCTAATTTCATATCCCATTGTAGAAACTACCATTACTTTCAAAGCTTTAAAAGTTGGTTCAGGCAAAGAGGTCAGGCTTCCCTTGGATGGTAAGAACAATTTACCTATACCTTTCCACCAAGAGTAGAATTCACATCGATTATTAGGAGCAATTCAGCACAAAACATAACAGTGAAAATTAAGCAAATAGACACAAATGAAATAAAACATTTACTATTATCTTAAAAAATCATAGAGTAGAAAATAAAATCAACTTCAGGGCCAAAGTAAGCTAGAGGAAAAGAGAGCAAATAACATCAAGGCATTCACAATATAAGGAAGGACAGAAAGAAAAATAAAAGCAAATAAAAAAATACAGGTTGTTGTAGAGAAAATAAAGAAAGAAATCATTTCCATATAGACAAAATAACTAAAAAAAAAAGCATACTGTATTAATTTATAGTCAACTTACATCAACAAATTGCCCGCATGTTTTTTGGCATGAAAGAAAAATTTACAAAAGAAAGTTGTGTAAGAATGCTCTTGGACAAATAGAATTGCCACATTCTTGTAACTTGCTTTTTTTGTTGTCATTTCTTTTAAAACTTTTGAGCAAAATGTCTAATTTTCAAATATAATAATTTACAACAGAGGATGATACAGGAGGCAACAACACATACATCCACACCACATAACATGAAAAGAAAAAAAATCTGCACTTTATCAATTTTTTTTTTTTTTACTTTCAGGGGCTTGGGAGGGCATCCGTTTTGAATTTGAAATTATTCTGATTGCAATGATTTAAAAAAAGACTTAAAAAAAAACCTGTTTAATTTTATAATTTGCCTTTAAAAAATCTATAAATCTAGAGAGTTTTGAATGAATTTCTGCATTAATATAGGTTCTCAGATATATATTGAGTTTAAATCTTTTTGTCTTTTTTTGACAAGTTCTAGAATTTCTTTATTTGAAGGGGATGGATGACAGCACATAAATTTGAATAATGCTAAAGAAAGGAGGGGGGTGGGAAGGGAAGATGCAGAAAGGGTAGGGTCATATCTATGAGTGTACTACACAAGAGATGAAGATGATGGGGGTAAATGTGTAAGTGAGTCGCCATGTCCATGTAAGGGCGGCACGGAGTGATCTAGCTGCATTAGAGCTTCTGGCTGTAAGGAAGGGATGGGCAATATACAAAAACAAATGAGCCTACACGTGCCCATCTACAGATATAAAGAACAGAACTCTAACACTGACAATCTCACACACCCTAAGCTGCAACTTCTTCAACATGCAATTATTCCAAAAATCATTACAGTTTCATTAAAGATTTTCCAATAATAAAAGCAGTTAAACTTTTGTCCCTACTAAAAGTAGCCAAGATACATGAAATAATAATAGTAATAATAATAATAATAATACTTATAATAATGATCAGAAGGTTAAAAGCAAAAACAAGGAGACTAGGTTTATGCATTCAAGTTGAAAAACTTCAACGGCAGCCACACAGCCCCATCGAGAGTTAGGGGAGGAGGTTAGAGATCTTCCTATGTGACTGAAAGACAAAGCTGTGCAGGGAGCCTGCTGGCTGGGTCATTCATCATTTCCTTCTATAGGAAGGGTACTGTCTGAGTGACGTCACCCATCTTCCCCTTGCCACCCACGGTGCGTGTGATTCTGGTGAGACTGGGCTTATGTTAAAGATGTGGCTGTGGGGATTCTGCAGCTGAAGTTGTTCCACATTTAAAGAGGGAGTGGGGGAAAGTTGCAGAAAACAATTCATAACTTTTTTTTTGTCATAGTTTTGGATAAAACCAAATCTAAAGATCCAGCAATTAAAAAGAAACACATCAATATATATAGATAGATATAGTACAAAAAGCACTTAATTCCCAAATAAGAAGGGAGCAAAGAACAAAAAATAATTTAAAGAAAAAAGTAGTTCACACACTTTCAGAGATGAACAACCAGATGCACACGCTGAGGAGGCACAGACAGAGCAGTCAGGGACACTTTTGTTGTTGTTGTTTTGTATTTTCTGGCTTATCGATTCCCCTTTTGGTGATAGCCAACATTAAAACAAATTTTGCATTTTCTTTGAAAAAGAAAGTTTGCATTTTCTTAACATTTTTTTTGTTTTTTTTTGCTTTATTTAAAAAAATAAAAAGGGCGTGCAGTCTGGATGTACGTCCTAAGTAGACATTTGAGAGAGAAAAAAAGAGGCTAAGACTGACGAATGGGTAATTGTCTATTATCCTGTCACTGCAGGAATGCTAACCAAGTTAATACATGCTAAAAGTAAGTTGCATTTAGGGAAAATAGAAAAACAGAACAGCAAGCTAGAGTTGGGAAGAGGTCAGCAAGACAAATTTGAGAGTAGGAGAAAGGTATTGGATTTAGTTTCATGCCTTTCCAGTAGGGGCAGAGGGCATCCCAAGACTTCTTGCCAATTGCATTCTTGTAAGCATGTGTGTGGATATGCGTTCCTGTGTTGGGCGTTGAAGTAGAGCCTGTGGAGGCAGCAACTGAGGTAAAAAGTACATGTGAGTTCGTGGGTTCTGCTCTAGGAAACTTAGCCCGGATTCATTCACAATCTCAGAAGGCACATTTTGTAAGACATAGAGGGGTCATCATTAACACGGCTCCATGTACCTGTTCTTGGGCTTAGCCAAACTGACAGGGTACACATGTGACAATTGCGGTCATCAAATGTACCTGATAAATGGAGAGTTTGGAGCTTTTCCTAAGTAACAGGAGCAAACCCCCGCTCTCCAGTCCTCTGCTCCAAAAGAGCGCAGTGCCACAGGGTCAGCAAGCTATAGGATCATCAGGCAATGAAGGGAGCTTCTTTGAAGGACCTTGGGGGAACCTGTGCCTGTCTCCTAGAGACTGTGTGGGAAACAAAATGCTCCATTCAACCTACAGTGACAGAAAGAAAAGAGAAAGTGTGTGTGTGTGTGTGTGTGTGTGTGTGTGTGTGTGTGTGAGAGAGAGAGAGAGAGAGAGAGAGAGAGGAGAAGAGAGGGCAGAAAGGACATGGGGGAAGAGCTTTTAGAAATGGCCTCAGCCTCTACTGGAAGAGATCACAAGAATTACATTAATTAGTTTATCCCTGTGAGAACATTAGTGGTCAACCAAGGACTGGGAAACCCGGGTAGGAGAACCACAGAGGTGAGACACTTGAGAGCATCTGGTTCTGACAGCCAATTCCAACTACTCCTAAGAAGTGTTCTGGGGTGACTTTGACAAATAGAATACATTTGTGAGGAGGAGTCAGACTTTTGTCCCCTATGGGACGCCCCTTTTATTATTTTATTTTAAAATGATTGTAGTAATGTGTCCCCATGGGTCAGTCCGTACCAAGATTTTCAGTCTCTGCTTTTATGTGAATTGTTATTCTAGGAACTTCACAAAGTACAGCTGGAGGTTTTAGGAGGAGGGAAAAAAAAAAATCCCAATAATATAGGAAAAGAAAAACCCTTGTTGCCATTTAGTTAATTTTTTGGGAATAATTATACTTTTAACATTGAATTTTATTGTATGACAAAACCCTATAAATGTTAATATTGCCTCACAAGGCATCAATTAACTTCTGTAGAACAAAGTTTTAATAACATTGACATGGGCTATTTTTTGTTTCATGGGCAATTTTGTAGGAAACATAAGTGATATAAATCTGAGATATGCCCAGGTATCATACTCCTGTAAAATGAGAGGTGATTTGAAAAAGATCCATCACCAATTTGAGTCTCCTAAGGTTTATACGGAGTAATTTACCTATTTCAAAATTGCCTGTTTTAAAGCTTATATAAGTAGGACACCATTTACTTTCTGAAATCACTGGTTTAAACAATTGAACATACCAAAATTTATGGTTGTAATTTTGCAAATAAAATAATATATGTATTTTTTAAACCCATGGAAGCCACAGTTTCAAATGAAGCCAACACAGTGCTATATCAGTGCATACACGTTTTAGAAGTCAACCAGCAGTTAATACACACAAAGCTTGTCTGATTTCTAACATAAGATAGAAAATAATGTTGCCAGTAGCTCATAATCAGGTCACAACTTCATTTTCATATTTCATCAGATATCTACACTAGGTTTTTATTACCAATAACTGCATGGTTCTCTGTATATGCCTCTGCTGAGTGTTAAGAATGCTTTGGGATTATATTCCATTGAGAACAAATAATACAATAATTTGACTTGAAATAGCATATTTTGATGTGACATTTTTATCCCACTATGTCCAAATAGTTGTCTAAATGCAAAATCCGACTTTTAAGAACATCACATGCAATAAGATGGAGTTACTCCGAATGCATCTCGGAAAGTGCACTTGTTTTGAAGAAATATGTTTCTAAGCTGCCTGTGGTTGTACCTGAGAAGCCCAAAGAATACTGAAGGAATTCAAGGTGCAAGCCTGCCTCTCTGGCAGAGTGGGTCCTGCTTGATAAGGACACTGTCTTCAGTGCGCACAGGTGAGATCCCAGAGGAAAGTCCAAATGAATTATTCTGTATAACCTCCAAGATGGAAAAGAGCCCAGAACACCATCAAGCCCAATACTCAGAATTGTATTTCTATATTAATGATCTGCTTGCTAAATAAAAGCAACTTTTTATACTTAAGAAGAATGATAGGATAAAACATTACAAAAGGTAGTACTACATTTTCAAACCTCACAAGGTAGGATGTTTACATGTAGAAGGACCTTGAATTAATGACTTCTTCCCCTATGTTTACAAAACCCTTAACTTGTACCTGCAGGTCTGTCCCCTAATCTCCATTCTTTTCTGTGAACCTACTGCATTCTATACAGATTTTCAATGACTCCAACGCTCCATTTCATTTAATTTGCTTTCTTCTTACTTTCAGCTAGATTCTAAGAACTTTAGGGTGAGAATATTGCATCTTTTTATCTTTATTTTTCCAACTAACCAGAATATTAATAATCATTCAAACATTTTTGAATGAATTAATGAATGAATATCATTAACTGCTTTTTTTTTTTTTCACCCCTACACTAGCCTAGAGCTTTCCATAGAGGAATTAAAATCTCATATCAAAAGTGGCTCACCTTGTACCTGAAATCTAGTATATGGGACAGAAGTCTTAAGAGTCTGGAGACCTGAGTTCCAATCTTGATTGTATTACCTACTATGCTAGTTTGTTAGGACATGGAAAAGTCAGTTAATCCTCCTGAGTTTGTTTCTTCATGTGTAATATGGAGATTATAATGTCTGGTTAATTAACCGACCTCAAAGGGTAAGTTTATACAACTGAGACTTTGAATGTGAAAGAGCTTATAAATTATAAAGGGCTCTTCAAATGTTTGTTACTATTTTCTTCAAAGTTGACACTATAGCATCAACTATAAAATGAGGGTTTCGCATTCAGAGAAGACCGAGTCCCAGACAACGGAGATCAGCACTACTCCAAGCGTGATACTTGGAGTATGTGCTTCAGCTTATTCATCAGACAAATAATAGCCTCAGTCAAAAATCTTAACATAAGTAGCATTATTACTGTGCTGTGCTTAGTCACTCAGTCATGTCCAACTCTTGAGACCCCATGGACTGTGGCTCACCAGGGTCCTCTGTCCACAGAGGCAAGAATACTGCAGTGGGTTGCCATTCCCTTCTCCAGGCGATCTTGCCAATCCAGGGATCAAACTCGGGTCGCCTGCCTTGCAGGCAGATTCTTTACCATCTAAACCACCAGGGACGCCCCTGTTGAACTTCTCTTGAACTCCTGTTCTGCCTCTCCAACAGTGCTAAGTTCTTAAAGCTTGATTAGTTCATATTTCAGTGGTAATTTGTTATTTCTGCATATAATTTTATAGTTACTTTGTTTCACTCTTCTGTGGGTTAGAGTTAAGCTCCAAAGAGGTCATATTGAGATATGTTCCCATAGGAACACTTTTTATCAAGTCATGTGATTTGATACAAGTTACTCCTCACCCCAACCCCTGGAATCTCATTTTGCTCATTTACAAAATCAGAAAGACAAGTCCTTTTAGCTCACAAATGTATGTAAATTTAAGTAAAATTACTTTGGAAACTATGAAATATTTTATTCAAATGGAAGAAGATGTTATTCGCTATATCCTAAGAGTTCAACACCACTTGTCACTACTGGAGAAACCAATTAGGATAGTGACAAGAGTGGATTTCTCATCAAATTCACTTGGAAAAACATATCCCAACAAAGATATGGGGGATAAGATGAGGATATGAAGGGATGGAGGGTCAAGGTAGCATTTTAGCTCTTTTCTTCCAGAGTTAATATTGGTTAAGATAAACAAAAGGAAAAACCCACTTAAGAAATTTCCAGGAATTAATATTTTTATTTTCATTTCATTTGAATGGTAATCAGGTATTAGTACAAGTAATTCTGTCTTCACTCAGGACATTACAAGCTCCTTGATGCACAAGCTGAATCTTTCTAATTATTTTATATTTTTAAAAATCCATCTAATATAGAGCAGGGTACACCTCAGGTCTTCAGTACGTATTTGTTGAATTCAGCTACAAAATATAGAACAGCTTGCAACACTTGGATCTCTGATTTGAGGAGTGGGTGGGATTCAAAAAAAAGTCATCCTTATTGATACTCACTTATTTAGTCAAGAGTTCTCTTTGTCGAGTATATTCATGAAGAGAAACAAAGAGAAAGAGCAGTGTAAACAGGGCTTAAAGCCATGAATTTAGCAACTGCTCTCCTTTTCTTAACCTTGCTTCTCTGTGGGTTTTTAGGGCCAAAATATGCATACAGCTCATTATTTGCAAGCTACTGCTGCTGCTGCTGCTAAGTCGCTTCAGTCGTGTCCGACTCTGTGCGACCCCATAGATGAGAGCCCACCAGGCTCCGCTATCCCCGGGATTCTCCAGGCAAGAACACTGGAGTGTTCTTGCCTGGAGAATGTTATCCATTCTCCATAACAAAGCCATTTCCTTCTCCATGGCAAGCTACTAGGTCCTCATAATATTATTAAAGTGAAAGACAGTAGCTAATAGAAAAGATTTGTTTTATCCACATAAAGATGACCTGTATGCCAGTCGAAATGAAGACTGCCTGAAATACTTTCTTCCTTTAGCTTGAATAGCCCAAGATTTTTCCAGTTTTCCTCCTTCTTTTCTGATCCTTCATCCTTCTATTTCTTGGTTAGTTCCAGGTGTGGCCCTAGGCCAAGCCATCCCATCCTGTCCCTTGTCTGTAAAGACCTATCACCTATATGGTGGTGATTTGCAATTCAAGCCTCCTTTCAGATTCCAATTTCCCATATCCAACTGTCTACTCAATGTTCCTACTGCAATATCTAAGCAGCACCTTAAATTCAAAAGGGCTAAGAGAGGACTTTGGATTCCACTGTCCTCCTATACTTGCATCTTTCCCATCTTTTGGGTGTCGCTAACTCATGTCCAACTCTTTGCAACTCCATAGACTGTACAGCGCATATGTGGAGGTGAGTTGGGGTAGAGCCTCAGGTAACGTGACTAATTAGGGGATCCAGGTGAACAAACCCCTAATTAGTCATGATATTTGAGCCCCTACCCCAACTCACCTTGACACATGCAGTGTAGCAGGAAGTTCTGTTGATTCTGGCAACAAATCCCTTACATTGACTTTCCCCCATAGCTAGCACCCATGTCGTGGAGTAAGCCACTATACTTCCTTGCCTGGACGCTGAAGTAGCCTCCCCGCTGATTTCCACTTTTGGTTCACTAAAATCCATTCTCTATAACAAAGCCACAGAAACGTTCAAGAATTATACAATATAAAACAGTTCAAGTCACTTTCTTGCTTCACATCTTCAAAGGTAGAATTTTCCAAACCAAAGTTCTGTACCGTGACCTGTGGTGAAACTTGCCTGTGATCTGCCTACCACTCATCTCTGACAGCTGCCCCTGACCCAGAATGTCTCAGAATCTGGCCATGCTAGCTTCCCTTCCAAGAACACCCTGTTACTTTTTGCCTGGTTGATTTCTTCTGATGGTCCAGGTCTCTGTCCCAATTTTACTCCTCAGAGAGGTCTTTCATGACTTCCCTAGTAAGCAACCTGCTCACTAACTGATTATCCCCTCATGATTCTCTATAGAATTTACTAGGTAATTCACACCCATTTATTCATGGAATATAAGCTCCATGAGCATGGAGACTTTGTCTTATTCTCCAGTGTACTTAGAGCACTGCCTGGCACTTGGTATGAACTCAGGAAATCACTGCTAGTGAAAGAAGCATGGCTCAAATAGCCTGAAAACCCTTCAAAAAGGGAGGTCAGGCTACTTGTCTCTCTTGCAGTCCTCCACAGCTCCACGCACGGTGCTATTCCCACAGGAGACCTTGGGTAAATGGTCTGTAGACTGACTACTGAAGCGCTGCATTCTCTATTCTGTTTTATTTTCTTTTACTCTTCTCTAAACCAGATGGGATTTCCCTGAGTTCCAGCTAGCAGTTCCAATGCAAATTGGACCTTCTCATCCACAGCTGGCTTAAGCCTTCCTCCCAAACCCCACATCACTATCTAACTCATTCTTTCTCTCATAAACTGGTACTGGGATGTTTATTAAAAAACTCAGGCTTTCCTTTGCAGTTGTGAAAGCTGAAGATAAAATAAACAGGACAGTCAGGCCTACTGCTGCCAGACTGTGATGTATGTCTTCAGGCAACAGGAAGGAATGGGCCAAATGAATTACCAGTGGGAGTAATGGTGATCGAGGTAGTGAAAATGTACTTGGCTATTTTGCCTACTGTGGTCCTGCAGTCAGTAACAGCAGAACCCAGCAACAGTGGGGTCTTTTTCCTGAACTGATACCACGAGATTTTATGACCATGTTTTTAGAGTAATAAATTATTCAAGAAGCTTTATTTTGCTTCTGTTTTCCACCCAAGTCCCTCTACTCTGTCATTATGACTAGAATCCTGACCATGTTCCTTGCGCTGGTAGGCTTTTGGTGGCAGAAGCTGGGCATTCCTCTGGTGCCTCCTCTCTGCAGACCCCTTAAGTTCTCTATGTTGTCCACGAGAAACAGCCATACTTGATGGTATGTCACAATAAAATTCACCGTATCTTGAAAACACTCTCTTTTCACCTAAACTCCATCTTCACTGCAAGCAATGTACAGTGTTCAAAGATCAATATCATGAAGGCATTTTTATACTCGGTGGAAATTAATACTATGCAAACAACATGAAAAGCTTGACAAGACTCATGCATTTGACATCAAGTGATATACCATGATTGCATGACTTGGACTATGTCTTGTGCTTGTTGCTCAATCACTCAGTCGTGTCAGACTATCTGGGACCCCGTGGACTGCAGCACATCAGGCTTCTCTGTCCTGCACCATCTCCCGGGGCTTGTTCAAACTCATGTCCATTGAGTCGGTGATGCCATCCCACCATCTCATCCTCTGTCGTCCCCTTCTCCTCCTGCCCTCAATCTTTCCCAGCATCAGGGGCTTTTCCAATGAGTCACTTCTTCACATCAGGTGGCCAAAGTACTGGAGAGTCAGCTTCAGCGTCAGTCCTTTCAATGAATATTCAGGGTTGATTTCCTTTAGGACTGACTTGTTTGATCTTGTGGTCCAAGGGACTCTCTTCTCCATACACAGCTCAAAAGCACCAGTTCTTCAGTGTTCAGCTTTCTTTATGATTCAGTTCTCATATCCACACATTACTACTGGAAAAACCAGACCTTTGACTAGACAGACCTTTCTTAGCAAAGTAATGTCTTTGCTTTCTAATAAGCCGTCTAGGTTGGTTATAGCTTTTCTTCCAAGGAGCAAGTGTCATTTAATTTTATGGCTGCAATCACCATCTGCAGTGATTTTGGAGCCCAAGAAAATAGTCTCTCACTGTTTCCATTGTTTCCCCATCTATTTGCCATGAAGTGATGGGATCGGATGTCATTACATTCCTTTTTTGAATGCTGAGTTTTAAGCCAACTTTTTCACTCTCCTCTTTCAATTTCATCAAGAGGCTCTTTAGTTCTTCTTTGCTTTTTGCCATAAGGGTGGTGTCATCTGCATATCTGAGGTTTATTGATTGTAGCATGATTGCATGACTTTGACTGTGTCTTACCTGAGCCTCAAGCAGCTGATTTACCAGAGAGAAGACTACAGAGATGCCTACATGTGCAAGACACAAATCATGAGATTTATTTTTAAAATTTGTAAACTCAAATATTGTAGATTAGAAATATAATAAATTCCCTAGCCATTCCAAAAACTCAAGGCACATGGGCCTCTAGATTAGTAAAGTTACATGCTTAGGGACAAATGCACATGATCAAATGGTTGACATAGTGATCCTTGCAAATATGAAAAAGGAAAAAAATGTATATAAATTTTAATTATATAGTTAAAATACTAAATTAACCAGAAGCTTACTTCTATGGGGTCGCAAAGAGTCAGACACGACTGAGCGACTGAACTGAACTGAACTACTTCTAGAGGGACATATTCTTAAGAGTTATTGAGAACTTACTCTCTGCCAGACAGTGTACTAAGTACTTTAAATATTTAATTTCACTTAATCATTACAAGTTCATCTTACATATCAGTCTGCTTGGGCTGAAAGGAGTTAATTTGCTTGAAGTTGGATGGAGGAGCCTGGTAGGCTGCAGTCCATGGGGTTGCTAAGAGTCAGACGACTGAGCGACTTCACTTTCACTTTTCACTTTCATGCATTGGAGAAGGACCCACTGCAGTGTTCTTGCCTGGAGAATCCCAGGGACAGAGGAACCTGGTAGGAGGCCGTCTATGGGGTTGCACAGAGTCGGACACGACTGAAGTGACTTAGCAGCAGCAGCAGCATACAACTAAGAAGTTGAATAGTCATGACTAAACTTAATCCTCTGTGTTTTACATTAAACAATGCCACCGCAAACCAGGATGTTTTTAAATATTCAGTTCTCAGTGAGTATGGGAAGTTATAAACAAGATTTTGTACCTAATCTTTAGGTACAAAAACAGCTTCCACAGGAGATCCTAGGAGCTCTACCAATTTATTTCAAACTCCAATGCACAGTGAAATGTTCACAGGAGCTCCAAGGGGCTTTTGGCACAATCTCTGGTCATCGAAGCCAGATCTACTAAATCAGCCTCTGCTGGGTGTAGTGGGGACAAGATGACAGGCAGTGTCTGAATATCTGTTTTTTTTTAAACCTCCCCAAAGGGTTTTTATGCAAAACCAGGTTGAGCTCATAATCAAAAGACCTAGACTAAATCCCAGCTGTGATATGCTCCCAGTGACCTGGAGTTAAGCTATAACCTCTCTTGTTTGTAAGATGGTGATAACCTCACCGGATGTTGAATTAATAGGAGATGCTAGCTATACAAGCATTTTATAAAATATATATACATACTTTTAGAAATGTTATAAGGGCTTCCCTGGTGGCTCAGAGGTTAAAGCTTCTGCCTCCAATGTGGGAGACCTGGGTTCGATCCCTGGGTTGGGAAGATCCCCTGGAGAAGGAAATGGCAACCCACTCCAGTATTCTTGCCTGGAAAATCCCATGGACGGAGGAGCCTGGTGGGTTACAGTCCACGGGGTTGCAAAGAGTCGGACAAGACTAACAATTATCTTCACTGGCACATCAAAACCTGCTTAAAATTACTAATACATTAATTTTCAGTTCAGTTCAGTCGCTCAGTCATGTCCGACTCTTTGCAACCCCATGAATCGCAGCACACCAGGCCTCCCTGTCCATCACCAACTCCCGGAGTTCACACAAACTCACGTCCATCGAGTCGCTGATGCCATCCAACCATCTCATCCTCTGTCATCCCCTTCTCCTCCTGCCCACAATCCCTCCCAGCATCAGAGTCTTTTCCAATGAGTCAACTCTTTGCGTGAGGTGGCCAAAGTACTGGAGTTTCAGCTTCAGCATCATTCCTTCCAAAGAGCACCCAGGACTGATCTCCTTCAGAATGGACGGGTTGGATCTCCTTGCAGTCCAAGGGACTCTCAAGAGTCTTCTCCAACACCACAGTTCAAAAGCATCAATTCTTCGGCACTCAGCCTTCTAAACAGTCCAAACCTCACATCCATACATGACTACTGGAAAAACCATAGCCTTGACTAAATGGACCTTTTTTGGCAAAGTAATGTCTCTGCTTTAGAATACGCTATCTAGGTTGGTCATAACTTTTCTTCCAAGGAGTAAGCATCTTTTAATTTCATGGCTG
>SJYT01040512.1:0-67282 GCA_006410635.1 Cephalophus harveyi
ACCACGGCGGGGGTCCCTAGGGCAGGGTCTCGGGGTTACCCTAGCAGTCTGGAGGAGGCGAGGATGCTTCCCAAACGTCACTCCTAAATAGGAACTTGAGATCTGGCTAACACTTCAAAGTCAAAGGCGGAGCCCCGCCACCCGCAAGCAATCCACCGCACCGGGATTTGGGGAGGGAGGAGATCAGTCCTCCGGGAAGCCTCAACCAGGATCCCAAGGACCCCGCACATCCTCGTATCCCAGTCCGAAACCCAGCCAAGAAGTTAAACTCACCGGAGGCCGCGGACGCTGTCACAGCGGTGACACTCAAGCTCCCGAGGAACACCACCTTCTAGGAAATACCTCACTCCAGCTCTAACCCGCTAGCGTCTTCCTACTCACAACCGAACCCACTGAGCCCCGAGGCCATTGAGGAGCAGCCGCTTCCTTCAATTGCAGTCTAGACGCGGGCCTGGTGGGCGGGGCTATGCTGGCTCGGGGCGGGGCATAAAAGCGGAAGTCTCCGCCTTTTTCAAGCTAGATTGAGAAGTCCGCCCGCAGTTGCAAATAGTACACGGCTGTTTAAAAGCGGGCGCCAGAGGTGGCGGGAAGTTCCTCCTGTGTACCTATTGGTGGCTTCCTGAGCCAATTACGAAAGTGTTAGGGCGGGCTTATCAGTTACTTAGAGACGCCCAAGCACCTGGCCTTCATTGGCGCGGAGGAGCCGGTCTCGCTCCAACTCTTTGCCCCTCCCTTCACCATCTGGTGCAGTGTCTCGCGCCCACTACGTTCCCTACGCCGGAATTCCAGTTCTCAGTTGCAACACACAGAATCCCTCACTTTCCCCAACCTTAGAGATTTTCGCATTTACCCGATTCTCTAAGGTGATGGGTGCCTGCTTCCCCATCACCTTAACAGCCTGAGTCTTCTTGCTTACTAGGTCCCGTCTTGTTTGAATGTGTGTTTCTTTACTGATGAAATGACATATTTCCTACGTTTATTTACTACCTGAATTTCCTCGAGTGTGAATGTTCTTGTCACTTAGATATTGTTCAGTCGCCAAGTCATGTCCGACTCTGCAGCATGCCAGGTATCCCTGTTAACCTCTTCTGTTATTTATTTAATTGGAGGCTAATTACTTTACAGTATTGTAGCGGTTTTTGCCATACATTGACATGAATCATCCATGGGTGTTCATATGTTCGCCATCCTGAACCCCCCCCTCCCACCTCCCTCCCCATCCCATCCCTCAGGGTCATCCCAATGCACAGCCCTGAGCACCGTCTCATCCATGGAACCTGGATTGGCGATCTATTCATATATGGTGATATACATGTTTCAATGCTTTTCTGTCCATTCATCCCACCTTCGCCTTCTCCCACAAAGTCCAAAAGTCTGTTCTTTACATCTGTCTCTTTTGCTGTCTCCCATATAGGGTCACTGTTACCATCTTTCTAAATTCCATATATATGTGTTAATATACTGTATTGGTGTTTTTCTTTCTGACTTCACTCTGTATGGTAGGCTCCAGTTTCATCCACCTCATAGAACTGATTCAAATGTGATCTTTGTAATAGCTGAGTAATATTCCATTGTGTATATATACCACAGCTTTCTTATCCATTCGTCTGCCTATGGACATCTAGGTTGCTTCCATGTCCTAGCTATTGTAAACAGTGCTGCGATGAACATTAGGGTACACATGCCTCTTTCAATTCTTAACCTGTTCTTTTAAGACCGTGCAGCCCAGTGTGCAGTAAAGCTCTCTACTGTGTCTAACCTCCTGGGGTAAATGGTTCCAGTGAATTATTAAGGAGGGAGCTAGTAGCAGCAGATTCACATCCTTTTAACCCTTTCCGATATATACTAGTATGGAGTAAAAGGACTATTAAAGGTTGCTCATAACCTGACTAGCTGCCTCTTGCTACCTCCACCATCCCACTCTGGATGCCTATACTGACCCCTGTAACCCAAGCATAAGGGTCTGGTACATAATAGGTACTTAATCCATAGCAACAGGTGAGTGAAATCTCTGGCCAGGCTGCCCCTGAATCTCAGAGTGGTATTGTTTTGCTTATTTCTTTCACCTCTACTGAGTTGCCCACTTCCCCCCGCTACTTAGTCTTCAAGATACAGTAGTATCTCCTCTGAAGTCTTTCATGACACACGCTTCCCTTCCTCGGTAGAAATGATCTTTCTCCACTCTGCACACAGTGTACATCTCTTACTATAATCCTTACTATCTACTATAGTCAGTTGCTATGTGATTGTTTCACTAAGTTCAACAATATCTAAAGACACTACTTTGCTTTGTGGCCCCTGGTAGGCAATCAAAATAAATTTGATTAATGAGTAAATGAATGAACAAATAAAATAAAGCCTTTTTGTTTCAGAAAAAGCAAATGAAAGGCATTCAGGTAAATGGCAGTTGTTGAAATCTGAGCCAAGGTGTGTAAGAACTAGGCTTATGGGCTTTCCACATCTCACCACAGTCCATCAGCAAGGTGCTTGTAATGTCCCAAGTTAAGGGTTAAAATGAAATGTAACATCAAGAGTGCTAAGTGATCCCTATCCATAAATAGCTATTTCTTAGATGGAAGGGAAAAAAAAAACATGTTAAGGGAGAGGAAGCACATGAAGGGACAGTGTTTATTATCCCTTACACAGTGCTTTACACATTGGTAACTTCTTTTACAGACACTAACTCATTTTTCCTCACAACAATCCTGTGAGGGGCTAGTACAGGTTTTAGGATACCATTTAACAGTAGAAGAAGCTGACCAAAAAAATAATAATAATTAAGTGACTTGTTCAAGGTTACACAGTTCATGTGAAACAGAGACAGAATTTGAATCCAACTCCTTTATCCCGAAATCCAGATCTCATCACTATATATAAAAGTGAAACTTACACACTTAAATGACAAAAGATGAAAAACAAAGAATGTCAGAGCCCCTTGCCTCTAAAAATGGATTTGAGTGGAGTTATGGCCATATTATGGGCTTCCCAGGTGGCACTAGTGGTAAAGAACCCACCTGCCAATGCCAGAGTCATTAAGAGATGAAGGTTGGAACCTGGGTCAGGAAGATCCCCTGAAGGAGAGCATGGCAACCCACTCCAATATACCTGCCTAGAAAACCCCATGGACAGAGGAGACTGGTGGGCTGCAGTCCAAGGGTCACACACAGTCAGATACGAATGAGGCGACTTAGCACAGACATGTGCATGGACATATTATAATCAACACTATTTTCCTGACTGTCTGTCATGTTTAATTTCTGGTCTAGGTGCTTGAATATAAAGTGGGAGGCATGACCCCAGCCCCCCTCCATACTCTGAGGTGCAAGATGCTTATATAAAGACCAGTGATAACACACACACAAAAAGTAGTTTACTACATGCAATAAGCGTTCAGTTCAGTCGCTCAGTCATGTCTGACTCTTTGCGACCCCATGAATCGCAGCACGCCAGGCCTCCCTGTTCATCACCATCTCCTGGAGTTCACTCAGACTCATGTCCATCGAGTCCGTGATGCCATCCAGCCATCCCATCCTCGGTTGTCTCCTTCTCCTCCTGCCCCCAATCCCTCCCAGCATCAGACTCTTTTCCAATGAGTCAACTCTTCCCATGAGGTGGCCAAAGTACTGGAGTTTCAGCTTTAGCATCATTCCTTCCAAAGAAATCCCAGGGTTGATCTCCTTCAGAATGGACTAGTTGGATCTCCTTGCAGTCCAAGGGACTCTCAAGAGTCTTCTCCAACACCACAGTTCAAAAGCATCAATTCTTCGGCGATCAGCCTTCTTCACAGTCCAACTCTCACATTCATACATGACCACAGGAAAAACCATAGCAATATGCATAGAAAGTACTAATTCTGGGGAAAAGTAAGCATATAAGGAAGGATCTCTCAGGGAAAGTTCCTGGAATAAGAGGAAGAGTTAACAGGCAAGTTGATTAGCAAGAGTGGTTGCAATAGGAAGGGTTCAGTTCAGTTCAGTTGCTCAGTCGTGTCCAATTCTTTGCGACCCCATGAACGACAGCACGCCAGGCCTCCCTGTCCATCACCAACTCCTGGTAGTCAGTACAAATAAAAGATTCTTGTATTTAAAGGTAAGACTGGAGAAATAGGCCAAAATAAGATAGCCAAAAGAAGAGTGTAAAGTATGGAGAAATAGAAAAGGCATGCTACAGAGGTAAGGTGTAGTAAGGCACAAGGAATGCATTTAACATGTCCAGAGAAACACAAGCACACAGAGGCATTCTGGGGTAATAAAAACAAATGCAAAGAAAGAGAGAAGAAGTTCCAGGGGCCTTGAATGGTTCAAAAATTATTTATAGAATCTTGGATGTTTTGGGTCAAATGTTGGGTCAAATGCCTTGCATTTCGACCTACCTGTGAGCTGGGAGGAACTCTCTCTACCAAACTCCTTTACATTTCAAGGGGAAATGACTGTTGTGATATGGTCCCTCTGATTCAGATCATTTAGGAAGGTGCAGCTAAGCCATCATTCCTTCCTATTTCCTACCTTCTCTTTGGTGTCAGAGCTATCAGGTCATCCTGTAATAAGGAGTACTATCCTCAAAAGAGCATTGAAATGAAAGAAAATCCAAGTTCAAGTTTCAGCTCTCCTACCTACTAGCTTTTGTCCACTGTTTAATCCTTCTACGCCTCAAAGGTCTTATTTAAAATCAGAAGTGATAATATCTACTTTGCAGAATTGTAACAAGGGTGAAATAAGACTGTGTGAAAGAGCTTTCTAAATGTAGAAACACTATTCAATAGGGTTATTTGAGGAATATCAGATTTTTATTTGTAGTATTATATATTCAAGAGTATTTTTTGAGCATCCATTAATCTTTCACATTCAGAAAATGAAGATCATGGCATCTGGTCCCATCACTTCATGGAAAATAGATGGGGAAACAGTGGAAACAGTGTCAGACTTTCTTTTGGGGGGCTCCAAAATCACTGCAGATGGTGACTGCAGCCATGAAATTAACAGACGCTTACTCCTTGGAAGGAAAGTTATGACCAACCTACACAGCATATTCAAAAGCAGAGACATGACTTTGCTTACTAAGGTCCATCTAGTCAAGGCTATGGTTTTTCCAGTGGTCATGTATGGATGTGAGAGTTGGACTGTGAAGAAAGCTGAGTGCCAAAGAATTGATGCTTTTGAACGGTGGTGTTGGAGAAGACTCTTGAGAGTCCCCTTGGACTGCAAGGAGATCCAACCAGTCCATTCTGAAGGAGATCAACCCTGGAATTTCTTTGGAAGGAATGATGCTGAGGCTGAAACTCCAGTACTTTGGCCACCTCATGAGAAGAGTTAACTCATTGGAAAAGACTCTGATGCTGGGAGGGATTGGGGGCAGGAGGAGAAGGGGACGACAGAGGATGAGATGGCTGGATGGCATCACCGACTCGATGGACGTTGAGTCTGAGTGAACTCCGGGAGTTGGTGATGAACAGGGAGGCCTGGCGTGCTATGATTCATGGGGTCTCAAAGAATTGGACACGACTGAGCAACTGAACTGAACTGAATCTTTCCTTATTAAGCAGCTTATCACAGAATCTACACCTGCCCTCAGCCACTATTACCTCCCCACCACTCCAAGACCTGGCCATACCTGACTGATGAGCACCAGACCCAAGAGGAGCCAATCATATTTCCTTCCCAGACAACAGAAATAAAACTCCATGAAACTGAGTCAAGTTTTTAACCTTACAGAAGAGAAGGAGATTTTTATTACACTTTCTGTATGTTACGGGAAATATACCACTTCCATAGCTGTGTCACGTATATAGTGCAAACTCAGACTGACGATCATGAATTTCTGCCACTCAGAGCCATGGATCTGCCTGGTTCCTGTACTTTGTGAAGCCTGACAGTTCATCTTTTCCTTGGTTCTATGATAATCTGAACCTTAAAATATCTTCTGACTTGAGCAAGCTTGGGTCATATAGAGTTTGAACAGTGTTCCCCTGAGTTTCATGCCCACTCAGAACTTGTAGATTAAAAAGAAGTAGGAAAACAAGATTATAAAAGTGGTGTTTTATATGCCTACATAACAAGTTCAATGGATATTAACAAAATGTAACATAATGATACCATTTATAAGAAATTATAGGATTTATTAAAAATGTTAATGTATTTGAGCACTTAGATATTATTGTCCAGTAATGGAATACAAATTTAAAGTTATTTGATATTCTTCTATCTTAGGTCAGGTTCCCAGAAGTAAACTTTGGGATGAAAATTTGAGTGCAAATGATTTACTAAGGAAAGGTTTCCCACAGAAAGTGGTTAGGGACTGAGGAAGCTGGACAGGGAAGGGGAAGAAGCCAGGCAGTGGTGTGCTTTCAGGAGTAGTGCTTACCCCAGCCTGACACCCTAGGGAGCTCTAGTGTGTAATCAGGATTGGGTAATCGGCTGAGTTTTCCTGCTCCTGCACCAGGGAAGGGAAGAGGAAGCCCACAGGCACTTCTGGCTCTGGGTAACTCAAAGCAGCTTGGCTAGCCTGAAGTTGTCCTTAGAATGAAGAGAGTCACTTGTGCAGGCAGTTAGGAGCAAAACACACACAAATGGCTCAACAGATCCGAGGGGTTCTGGACAGTCTATGTTTGCCATTCTTTGATCTTATTAATGTGTCTCTGGAGAAGACATCAAACATTTACATTTGAGTAAGAAATGGAGGTGGTCTCATACAGCTCAGCCAAATGACCCCTCCCAGTCCTAGAATAATGGGGCCTAGGACTACCAAGATGATCCAACCACTATGTTCTATGGATTCAGTATATTCAGTGAATTGGCCAAGAGTTAAAGTGGCAATTTTCCTGCAATCTCTTGCCATATCTTTTACTCCCAAACATTTTTACTTAAACTTTTTATTTTGATTAAATCATAGATTCATAAGCAATTGTAAGAAATAATACAAGGAGATCTCCTATAAGCTTTATCCAGCTTCCACCAATGATAATATCTCACAAAACAGTAGTATAATAAGACAGCCAAGGCATCCACACTGTTACAGTCAAGATTCAAAACAATTCCATCACACAAGGAGCCCTCATGTTGCCTTTTCCAGCTGTGCCCACTTCCCTCTTTCCTACTGACTCTATTTCTACACTTTTATAAAAACATTTCAAGAATGTTATGTAAATGTAACTCTATGGTACTTAAGTTTTGGGAATTAATTTTTTCTTGCTCTGCCTAAATCTCTGCAGATCTAAGTAGTTATGTGTATCAGTATCTCATTCCTTTTCACTATTGAGTATTGTTTCATGGATGATAGTCTGTATAATATTCATACATTAAAGAACCATCTGGGACTTTTCCCAGTTGTAGGTCATTAAAAACAAAGCTACTATGAACATTCCTGTACAAATTTTTGTGGGACCATAAGTTTTTATTTCTGTATGACCAATGCCGTGGAGTAATTTACTGGGTTGAATGTAAGTTCCATGTTTAGTTTTTTAATAAACTACCAAACTGCTTTCCAAAGTGGCTGTACTATTTTACATTCTCACTAGGAAGGCACATGTGATCTACTTTCTTTTCATCCTAGCCAACACAGTGTTGTCATTATTTTTCATTTACTCATTTTGTTATGTGTGTAGTAAGATCTCATTGTGATTTTAATTTGCATTTCCCTACTAGCTAAGGTACATCTGGAAGTTCTAAATTCACATACTGCTGAAGCCTAGCTTTGAGCATAACATTGCTAGCGTGTGAAATGAGCCCAACTGAAATAAGGGAACTTCACATGCTTCTTGTCATCTGTGTATCTTCAGTGAAATGTCTATGCATTTTTTTGCCCATTTTCTAATTAGAATTTTTACTGTTGACTTTTTTGAGTTTTTTTTTTTTAATGTATTCTAGATACGTGGTTTGCAAATATTTCCTCCCAGTCCATGCTAAGTCCCAGCCCACCAGGCTCCCCCATCCCTGGGATTCTCCAGGCAAGAACACTGGAGTGGGTTGCCATTTCCTTCTCCAATACATAAAAGTGAAAAGTCAAAGTGAAGTCGCTCAGTCATGTCCGACTCTTAGCGACCCCATGGACTGCAGCCCACCAGGCTCCTCCATCCATGGGATTTTCCAGACAAGAGTACTGGAGTGGGTTGCCATTGCCTTCTCCATAGCTTGTCCTTTATCTTCTTAACAGAGCTTTCACAGAGCAAAAATTTGTACTTTTGATGAAGTGCAACGTAACAGTTTTCCCTTTAATGGATCATGTCTAAGGACTCATATCCTGAAGATTTTCCTCTGTGTATTTTCCTAAAAGTTATCATGGTTTTACATGTTACATTTAAGTCCATAATCCATATGAGTTAATACTTACATAAAGTGTGAGGTTCTTTCTTACGCCTACAGATGTACTGTTGCTCCAGCATCATTTGCTGAAAGGCTATCCTTTGCCCAGAGAGTAGAATGCCCCTTAGCCTCCTCCCAGTGGAGTCCCCAGGGCTGGTTAAGAGCCCCTCCTCTGTAGGCCACAGCTCCTAATAGGCAGCCCTTTCACAGGACTCTCTCTGCAGATTCTGTTACTGCTCCCTCCCGTTATTCCTCCACTGGCTGAAGAGCACTGCCTCCTCCCTTGTGGTTTCCCATACTCTGCCCAGACCTTTGTAAATAGTCCCTTTATTAAACTTTTCTCCAGTTACCCAATTTAAGTGAGCCATCTGTTTCCTCTCAGGTCCCTGACACATTCTTCAAACAATAAATTTTCCAAATCCCAAACATCAGACATATTCTGTCAATTATCATAAAGGAATAATCATTTATTTTTTTTGAAAAGTTGTTTACAGATAAATGCAAATGGATTTCTGCTTTAAGACAGATGAAGATAAGAATGTGACATTAAAATAGCATGCAATCAAACTTCTTTTGTTGTTTCATTTTCTTTTAACTGTGCCTGTTGCTTTAAGTACAGTATTTGCCCATTTAACTACTTATACCATTACAGTCAGATACTGATCATCTATGTGTACTGCTCACATCAGACATACTCTTTGCATCTAATAGCATCAAGAACTCTTTCCTGCCACCCAACCCAGTTATCACTCTGCTCAGCTAGAATGAGACCACAACCCTGTTTAGGTGATTAGATCACCCATAAATTTCACTGATTTATACCCATGCTGATCCCCTTTACGAGGACAAATAATCAAGAATTATAATGTATGCAAAATTGAGGGAAAATACATTATTTATAAATGACATATCGAAGGCAATGACAGTGTAAATAAAATAAAAGCATAAACCTTCACATAATTAGAGTTCAGTGTGCTTGATTTCTGATGATTTCTATTCAGAAGAAGTTTCTCATATTTTATTTAAAATTTAGCAAATATTTCACAATTGCAAAGATTTATCTACATAGCCAAAGTGAAGTGGAATTAAGGCAACTGTCCAGATAACTCATGATAAAAAAAATTCTAAAGTAATGGCCATATCTCTATATGCAAAGCTGTTTTCTGCTACTCAAAATAACCAAAGCTACTTCTACCACCACTACTTACATTTTTCCAAAGTTCCAGTGTTTTTAACTGAAAGGCTGCAGATCTCTGCTATCTGAATAATGAACTCAGTGAGTACAGACACAGACTAAAGCAAAAAAACTGGTTTCCAGATTAATTATACAGACTGGTTATCAACATTAACCTCCAATAGAGGGAAAATTTGCTTTTTATAAATTCATATTATGGTAGGGCTAAAATGGACCTCTGAATTTACCTGGTCCAGCTCCCTCATTTTATAGATAAGGAATCTGGAGTCCAGACAGATTCAGCAACTTGCTCAAGGTCATACTGAGACCAAGTCCAGCGCTTTAACCTACACAATGGTTCACTACCTCATCAGTTTACCAAGTGTGCCAAGATGTGGCAAACCTTTCAACTTTTTCATTCACTGTTTTCTCCCTGGTACATTTTGTCTGGTCATATCTAGAAAAGGTGCTAAGGATACATGTAGATGAGGGACTATGAGTCAGTTACTGCCAATCAAGGGAATATTTCCCCATACTTTAAAATAAATTCAGTACTTTAAATAAGAATAAAACCAATATGCAGACTGACCATGAAGAACTGGTTTGTCATTTTTTAAAATCCATGCACTCATGAGCTCTTTTGGGGAGTCGGGGGAGTGAGGGGGAGAGGGAAGAAGGGAGAAATGCAATGAAACCAGAAATGACTGATACATTTGGCTTCTTTAGCTTGTCATATGTTACATGCAAGCAGTCCAAATAGCAAAGATTGAGAAATACTAGGCCAAAGAATTTGGGCTCCAACCTTTTAACTAGCAAATGGGACAGGCCAATGAAACAGACCAGTGCTTTCAGTGGCCTTTCATTTGATTCCACTGGCATAGACACAGTCCAAATTCAATGTCAAATTTATTTTAACATTGCAGTGAAAATGCTGCTAAATAGAAAATAAAGTCTGTAACTATTAAGCAAATTGCTTCTGATTTTTATAACAAGGAAAAACTTTTGGCAAATGGTTCTATAGTTATAGAATATGAAGACATTTGGAACTTATTTCCCCAATATGAAAATGTCCCCAAATTATCAAGTTGAAAGGCACATACCACTGCCCCAGCAGTTCATTCAAGTTGTCTTTAGCATGTAAAATTTAATTGTGCTTTTAGCTTGTTATCAACACAATATGGCCTTACAAAGTGACATCCGTGCATATGTATAATTTCTTTTCAAATGGACACATCCTCTTCCCCTTTTCTGATTTTCACTCTCTGAAGATCAATTTTTGTTAGTTCTTTGTTTTATAAAGGACCTAGTCCATGATGATCTCAGAAAGATACACTTTACAGTTTGTGCTCTCATGTACCTAGAAACCAAATTGGAGCTATCTTTGTGTCCTAATACAAAGAGAACTTTGCTGAAGCACCCGTGTGATGGTACTCCCAAATGGTCATTTGTTGGAATGCAAAAGTCCTGGATTATTATCTTTTCTCACTGGTTGTTTAAGGCTTACTTCACTTCCAGAAGAAATGATTGGCAAACTATTATCCATGTGATATCTGATAAGGTGGCCAACATTATCAAATACATGATCCTTGGTCCGCACCTTGAAAAGGAAATACAAATGTATTAGGCAAAATCATAACAGTTCTTCTGAAAGGGATAAACCACCACAGGGTAAAAACAGACATATCCTTGAATGAGATGACTGGCTGAACAAAGAAAAGTAAAGGTACTTTTCAATTCTGTATCCTTTAGTAAACTATTTTCTCATTCCCAATTATCTTTTTAAAGCAACTGTCATTCCCAGTTAGGAAAATGGTAAACACTTGTCACCTAATCCAAATTTGCAACCAACTTCTTTGCCATGTTACTTTCTGATACAGTCTATCATGTCCCTATTTGTATAAATATTTGCATCATAAAAGTATGACCACCTCTGCTGTCTTTCACCTCTTCATCCTTTCACTTTCAGCCTATATGTGCCCTTAAATCTAAATTGAGTCTCCTATAAATAGCATACATATAGTTGGATCTTGTCTATTCAGCTATCCATCCAGCTATTCTGCATCTTTTGTTTGGGAAATTTAATCCATTTATGTTTAAAGTAATTGTTTATAGAGAAGGACTTACTATTTTGTTCACTTTTCTTGTCCTGGCTCATTTCTGTCTACAGGCACCCTCTGCTCTAGCCATACCTCTTTTGGTTTAAGATTATTCTACTACTCTGTTTGCTCCTGTGATCCTTCCCTATGCTCCAAATGTCCACCTTTAAAATGTCTGGCCTCTTTCAAGGTTCATCATACATGTCAGACCCTGCAAAAAAGCCTTTTCAGGCAGCCTCAACCAAAGCATCCCGTCTATCCTGAGAAATACCATAATGCTTTGGCTGAACTATTCTTATGCTCTTCACTCTTAATTATTTAAGCATCTGTTTTATGAAATTACAAGCACCCCCAAAAGTAAAGTCTCTGTGTGATACTCAGCAAGTTAACTGTGAATCCCTGAACTTCTATGCAGTAGGTATTCATTTAATTCACTGAACTGCATTAAGAAGGGCAGAAAGAGGCTGCCCTTTAAGTGATCCGCTAGGGTGATTCCCACTCAAACTCCTCCACTAGCCTCTATTTACCACTTCCTGCTCCAGCTGGAGGGTTCAAGACAAAGTAAACCCTTAACCTTAAACACTCTTCAGTATCAGGTTTTAGACCTATCATTCAGGGTAACCTGAGTCACAAGACTGTGAAACTGTAGTGTGGGTCAATGATACCTTGCCTTCAGGATCCACCAGGAGAAGATGTTTTGCCTGGCCTCCCTGTAGCCCACTCAGCACATACTGGCCAGGAGATGTTGCACTCTCTCGAACTAAAAAGTCCCCATCCTTCACCAAAAGGCTCTCTGCCGCTTTCCTGCTCAGCTTGCCATGGTAGCAGTCTTCATTCCGCAGCTGCTGCTTAATGTGGGGCAAAGAATGTGAGCTGGCAGGCTGGGCCGTGGCACCTGGCTGAACAGTTTCTGGTGCTGCTGAAGTCAAAAAACAGAGATACCACCAAGTTACCTCCTCATCCATCCTTTCATTCAGTCATTCATTCATTCAGAAAATATAACTTGAGGCCCTACTGTGTGCCAGATACTTTTTAAATAGTGCTATTTCTAGAACAATTGGGGTTTTTGTTTCCAGAACTTCCAATGGGCTCTAATTTAATGGTAGATCCAAACATTGCCTTTGGCTTCTGTTACAGGGAAAGGCTTGCCCAGGTGCAGGAGTTTTCCTTTCAAATGAGAAATGGGACTGACTCATGAGAACTGCTTTCATAAGTGCAGAGAGAGGCTCTTTATGTCCCAAGGGCTGTAGGCTAAGGAGAAAGAGGTTTATGCTGTACCTGGATTATAGATAACTTCTAAAATATTCCCAGATGCTTTGAAAATGCCTACAGTAACTTGGGCTATGCCCACTTTTAGCATCTAGCTTTTTCCTTTAATCCAAATTACCAGTGTGTTTCTGAGATGCTTCTGTCCATAAACTTTAAAGCTATGCTAAAGCTCACAGCATTCCTATTAAATGACCACTCTGCTGTTTTTGTAATTCACCTGCCTGGACGAAGCAGAATTGATCAAGCAGAAGAAGGTAAAACATCAGGGAGGCAAGGCCCCATGGCTCTACAGAATAAATGCTATTCAAAGTTGAGAGCCTGGGGGATTAAGAAGGTACATTCAGGTAGCCTGTTACAGTATTACTGGTACTCACAGTAATAACAACTATTATGTAGTTCCCATTTATTAAGTATGATAGATACTGCTCAGTGCTTTACATATACTATCCTCAAAATCAGACAGGAAGGAAATGGATCTTTAAAAAGATTAAATGACTCACCCAAAGTCACACTGCTAATATGTTGTAGATCTGGGATCTGAAATGAGATCTATCATCAGAGCCCAGGTTCTTAATCACCAAACTCTAAGACCTTTGGTTTAGGTGAGAAAATCTTTTCATTTTCAAAACTGGTCCAACCACTCTACAAAGGTCTCTAAGTAGATAGCAAGGCCATCAGGATGACATACATCTCCAGAAGCAATAACACAAAATTCTTAGGCCTGAATCCAGATGAAAATTGTCTGTTTATTTTGTTGGCCATGCTGCACAGCATGTAAGATCTTAGTTCCCTGACCTTAATCAAACCCAGGCCCCCTGCAGTGGAAGGGCAGAGTCCTAACCACTGGACTTTCAGGGGATTCCCAAAAGTTGTATGTTTAATATAGTAAATTTACTAGGAAAATAAGCACAGAAATCAGATTTTGTCTTTTTAAGTGCAAAGGATCTTTCACATAGAAGCCAGATTTCTCCTTATAAACGCAAAGGAATGTTTATATACCCTTACACAAGGGTCTCACAAATGAGAAATCCTCTTGACTTTAAGTTTTACAAGTTACACAAGACAAGTGCCCTGTGGACATAATCCAGTCTCCTGTTAATACATGATAGGTTTTTCCCTATTGAAGAACACCTCTCTGTATTTCACAATTTCAACACAGTACTCACGAATATATCTTTTTGAAAATGTCTTTAGTCTGTATCTAATGGCTAAAGATATTCTTCTCTACAAACAATCAGGCTTTATCTATTGTTAGAAAAAAGGCTGAAGGAATGTGTCCAGATTCGATGAATAATATTTGTAGCTGGCCTTAGCATTGCCTGCTTTCAGGCATAATAGAGAACTTCTGATGAGTAGCTGGGTGTTTGTTTGTATAAACAAGCAATACAGTGTTATGTGAGTGTGAGGGAGATGCATACACAGTGTGTTTAGGCACACACATCTTAGTGCATGATGGCTTTAGTTTATTCTGAGATTGTGGAGTGCTCTCGGACAAGGACAAAACAAAAGAAAAACAGACATTATATCATCTTGAAAAGAGGCAATAGATCATGGGTTAGCCTGAGGATATGGACATTTATTTTCCTAACATAGTTTCCCAAATTATTACAATTTCAATCATCCAAACATTTGTTAAAAATATAACTTTTCTAAAAGTTATAAAAGAAAAAGGATAAAAGTGATACCACTCAAATACAAAGGATCATGAGAGACTACTCTAAACAATTATATGCCAACAAATTGGATAACTTAGAAAAAAATGGATACATTCCTAAAAACATACAACCCATCAAGCCTGAAACATGAAGAAAGAGAAAATTTGAACAGAGGAATTACTAGCAAGAAAATTGAACAACTAATCAAAACCATCCAACAAAAAGAGTCCACAACCAGATGGCTTCACTAGCGAATTCTACCAAACATTTAAAGAGTAATTAATGTCAATTCTCCTCAATCCCATCCAAAAAATTGGAAGGGACATTTCCAAACTCATTTTACAAGGCCAGCATTACTCTTAATACCAAAACCAAACAAGGACACCACAAGAATAGAAAATTACAGGCCAATATCACTGATGAATATAGATGTAAGAATCCTAAAGAAATACTAACACACAAAAATCAACAATAAATTTAAAATATCAAGTGGGATTTATTTCAGATATAAAGAGAGTTCAACAACCACAAATCAATGTGACACACCACATTAAATGAAAGATAAAAACCATATGATCACCTCAATAGAGGCAGAAAAGGCATTTGACAAAATTCAATATCCATTCTGATAAAAAAACTCTCAACAAAGTCAGTATAGAAGCAACGTACATCAACATAGTAAAGGCCATATAAGTCCATAGCTAACATCATACCTAATGGTAAAAAGCTCAAAGCTTTTCCTGTAAGATCAGGAACAAGGATGCCCATTCTCACTACTTTTATTCAACATATTATTGGATGTCCTAACCAGAGCAATCAGGCAACAAAAAAAATACATCCAAATCAGAAAGGAAGATGCAAAACTGTCTTATTTGCAGGTGACATTATATACAGAAAACAATAAAAACTCCACCAGAAATAAAACTACTAGAATAAACAAATTCAGTAAAATTACAGGATACAAATTAATACACAAAAATTAGTTTCATTTCTATACATTAAAAGGAACCAGAGATCAAACTGCCAATATCCGCTGGATCATGGAAAAACCAAGAGAGTTCCAGAAAAACCTCTATTTCTGCTTTATTGACTACGCCAAAGCCTCTGACTGTGTGGATCACAATAAACTGTGGAAAATTCTGAAAAAGATGGCAATACCAGACCACCTGACCTGCCTCTTGAGAAACCTGTATGCAGGTCAGGAAGCAACAGTTAGAACTGGACATGGAACAACAGACTGGCTCCAAATAGGAAAAGGAGTACGTCAAGGCCGTATACTGTTACCGTGCTTATTTAACTGATGTGCAGAGTACATCATGAGAAATGCTGGGCTGGAAGAAGCACAAGCTGGAATCAAGATTGCTGGGAGAAATATCAATAACCTCAGATATGCAGATGACACCACCCTTATGGCAGAAAGTGAAGAACTAAGGAGCCCCCTGATGAAAGTGAAAGAGGAGAGTGAAAAAGTTGGCTTCAAGCTCAACATTCAGAAAACTAAGATCATGGCATCCGGTCCCATCACTTCATGGCAAATAGATGGGGAAATAGTGGAAACAGGGCTGACTTTATTTTGGGGAGCTCCAAAATCACTGCAGATGGTGACTGCAGCCATGAAACTAAAAGACACTTACTACTTGGAAGGAAAGTTATGACCAACCTAGACAGCATATTAAAAAGCAGAGACATTACTTTGTCAACAAAGGTCCATCTAGTCAAGGTTATGGTTTTTCCAGTGGTCATGTATGGATGTGAGAGTTGGACTATAAAGAAAGCTGATCGCAGAAGAATTGATGCTTTTGAACTGTGGTGTTGGAGAAGACTCTTGAGAGTCCCTTGGACTGCAAGGAGTTCCAACCAGTCCATCCTAAAGACCAGTACTGTGTATTCACTGGAAGGACTGATGTTGAAGCTGAAACTCCAATAATTTGACCACCTGATGCAAAGAGCTGACTCATCTGAAAGGACCCTGATGCTGGCAAAGACTGAAGGCAGGAGGAAAAGAGGACGACAGAGGATGAGATGGTTGGATGGCATCACCAACTCAAATGACATGAGTTTGGGTAAACTTCGGGAGTTGCTGATGGACGGGAGGCCTGGCGTGCTGCAGTTCATGGGGTAACAAAGAGTCGGACATGACTGAGCAACTGAACTGAACTATACACTATACAATAAGCTATTATATAGAGAAATTAGGAAAACAAGCCCATTTACAATAACGTTATTAAGAAAAAGATACTTAAGAATAAATTTAACCAAGGAAGTGAAAGATCTGTACACTGAAAACTATGACATTGATGAAAAAAACCTGAAGACACCAACAAATGGGAAGAAATTCTGGGCTCATTAATTAGAAGAATATTTTTTAAATGTCCATACTACCCAAAGCAATATACAAATTCAACAGAATCCTTTAACAAAATTTCAATGGGATTTTTTTCACACAATCCCCCAAATTTGTATGGAATCACAAAAGATCTCAAATAACCAAAGCAATCTTGTGAAAGATGGATAAAGCTGAAGGCATCATGTGTTCTGATTTCAAACTATATTACAAAGCTAGAAGATCCCCTGGAGAAGGGAATGGCAACCCACTCCAGTACTCATGCCTGGAGAATCCCAGGGACAGAAGAGCCTGACAGTCCACGGGGTCACAGAAGAGTCAAACACAACTGAGCAACTAACACTAACAACATAGTAGTCAAAATAGTATGGTACTGGCATAAAAACAGACACATAGATCAACGGGACAAAACAGAGAGACAAGAAATAAATCTATACATACAGGGTCGATTAATTTCCAACAAAACAGCCAAAAACACACAGCAGGGACAGGATAGTTTCTTCAATAAATGGTGCGGGAAAACTGGACAACCACATGCAAAAGAATGAAACTGAATGCCTACCTTGTACCATTCACAATAATCAACTCAAAATGGATTAAAGAATTTTGCACCTAGTTTTATGTCCCTGGATATGTTCCAGTGTCTCCTAGTTCATACTCTATGATAACTTGAATAGAATTTGTATCCTAGTGTTGTGTGAAAATTATATAAATCTTAATTATGTTGAATTGGTTCATGGTGCTTTTCAGGCCTACCATATCCTTCTACTTTTCTGTATATTCATTCTGTCAATTTTTGAGAGTTTGATATTGAAAATCCAATTAAAAATCTTAATTTATGTACTTTAAAAATTGTAATATATAGTGGAATCATATGTAACTTTGTACTGTATTTTCCAAATCTCCTGTAAATGTGTCATCACACTTTCATAATTTAAAAAGTAAAAAAGAAAGAGGAAAAAAAATGGATTAAATACTTGAACATAAAACCTGAGACCATAAAACTCTGAGAAGAAAAGAAGGGGGTAAGCTCCTTGACATCAATCTTGGCCATGGTGTTTGGATTTGACACCAAAAACAAGGGCAACAAAAGCAAAAACAAACAAGTGGAACTATTTCAGACCAAAAGTCTGCACAGTAAAGGAAACCATCAAAGAAAAGGCAACCTACAAAATGGAAAAAATATTTGCAAATCATCTATCTGATGAATTAATATCCAAAATATATGAACACACGCAACTCAACATCAAAAAATAAACAATCTGATTTTAAAACGGGTAGAGAAACTGAATAGACATCTTTCCAAAGAAAACATACAAATGGCCAACAGGTACATGTAAAGGTGCTCAACACCACTAATCGTTAAGAATATGCAAATCAAAACCGCAATGAAATATCACCTCACACTGGTTAGAATGGCTATCATCAAAAAGACAAGAGATAAGTGTTGATGAGAAAAGAGAACCCTTGTGCACTGTTGGTGAGAATGAATGTAAACTGATGCAACCATGTGGAAAATAGTATGGAGGTTCTTCAAAAACAATTTTTTTAAAAAAACTGCCATATGATCTAGCAATTCTACTTTTTGGTATATATCTGAAGGAAATGAAATCATTATCTCAAAGAGATATCTATATTCCCCATGTGCACTGCAGCATTATTTACAATATCCAAGACATGGAAATAATCCTAAGTATTCCACTGGCAGATGAACAGATGAAGTAAATACACAGTGGGGCATTATTCAGCCATAAAAAAGAAGAAAGTCTTGCCAACAGCAACAAGGATAGACCTTGAAGGCATTATGCCAAATGAAATAACACAGAGAAAAACAGACACTATGGGATCTGACCTATATGTGAAATCCCAAAAAACAGAACTCACAGAAACAGAAAACAGATTGATGACTGCCAGAAGCAGAGAGTGAGGGATGGGGGAAATGGTAAAAAAAAAAAAGGTGTTATCTTACAGTATGTAAGACAAAGGAAAAACTACATGTCTATAAAGATACATTACAAAGCCACAGTAATCCATACATAGTAATCAATATACTGGTAAACAATAAGTGGGCCAATATAAAAAGCAGAATAAGGGCCCAGGAGGAATCTATATATAGGAGGAATCTAGTAAAATGGAGAGTGGCATTAGAAAAATAGAAGACTGTTTAGTTAATGTAGTTTGGAAAATTAGATCACCTACAGAAAATTAAGCTAGATCCCTATGTCTCATAGAAAATATGAAGTTTAGGTGAAATAAATAATTTATTTGGAAATAAAACTACAAAGGCAATAGAAGAAAGCATAGTTCAAGCTAGATAAAGAGGAGAAAATTTTAAAAGAATAGAAGGAAGATAGAATAAAGATAAAAATGGAAGTCAATGAAACAGAAAACAAAAAATTAAATAAAACCTGATTCCTTTGGAAAGAACAATTAAATGAATAAATCTCAAAACTGATCAAGAAAAAAGAACACAGAAATTACAAATAATAGGAAAGAGAGAAGGCATCCTTCAGGCAATAAAAGGACAGTGAAGGAGTATTATGAGAAATTTCATATGGAATTGACTCTAAATGGACGGAGTGAAATCCTACTAAGTTTTTAAGGAAGTTACATTGCAAAAGAAATCATAGTCCCTTTTAGTATATGGCTTTTTGCCCTCTAAAGCAAACTCCAATCTCTCAAGTCCACATCAACAGGAAATAAGCAGTGCAAGTGGTGAAACCCCAAGAAAGGCGTTTTATCCCACATGTACTTTAGATGGACATGCGAAGGTGCTAGCAGCAACAACCCAGATGACAGTGGACATGGAGATTCTTTCTATAACGCTGAACCAGTCCACGCAAATCTACTTCTCCACGTCTAGCTCAGGGAGTCTTCACAGTCACTGCCTGGCAGGATTTGGTAATCCCTGGGTGAGTGAGTGAGTGAACTCGCTCAGTCGTGTCCGACTCTTTGCAACCCCATGGACTGCAGCCTACCAGGCTCCTCCCTCCATGGGGTTCTCCAGGCAAGAGTACTGGACTGGGTTGCCATTTCCTTCTCCATGGTCATCACTATGGACCAGCGATTTACTGTCTGAGCTCCCAGGACTCTGTCCGCAATGCAGGAGACCCGGGTTCGATCCCTGGGTTGGGAAGATGTCTGGTTGCCAGTGTCCAGATTGGCAAAGCTGTTCTACAAGTCTGCTACCATCTATCTTTGGGGCTAGTGGGTAAAATAAATAAACTTCAGTCCTTTTTACACTATAGGATTTAAGCGTTGTTTTTTCTTATGGCAGCCAAGACTGAAAATAATAAAAAATAAACAGTTTCAGTACGAATGATTTCCTTCTGCCTTGTTTGATCAGAATAAAGATTATGTCAGAGCTTTTCCAATAGCAGTATGACAGGATGAATTGAGGAGCCCTGAAGGCATTTTTAAGATATAATAGGTTCTTGTCTCTGAATTTGTTTTTGGTTTGTTTTAGTGAACTAATTAGTAACTAATCTGGGTAAGGAAGGCTAAGTATGCCTAAAGAAGCTAAAGAGAATTTTTGAGGAAGGAAGGAAAGAAACAGTGGGAAACATTATAGAGGAAATGTTAAAAGGTGTATTTAAGACATTCTGCACAAAATTTAAGGATAAAGTTATCCTTACTCCATCATACTGTGGTGGTGCTTTAGTTGCTAATTCATGTCCAACTCTTGTGACCCCATGGACTGTAGCCTGCCAGGCTCCTCTGTCCATGGGATTTTCCAAGCATTAATACTGGAGGGGATTGCCATTTGCTTCTCCAGGGGCTCTTTCCAATCCAGGGATTGAACTCAGGTTTCCTGTACTGTAGGCAGATTCTTTATCAACTGAGCTACCAAGAAAGGCCCACTCCGTCTTACTAGATTTTTTTAAATCAACATTATTTACACTTATGGAGTTAAAAATTTTTTTTTTGGAGGGAGTGATGATACACTGAAATTAACCTCAAGAAGGCAGCAAGAAGGCCAGGACGGCTATGGTATATTAAATTCTCAGTGGAAATAAAGAGTGAGAGAGGACCAGAGACGTAAATTATTAAACATGTTGCCACAAAGGTAGGGAGAGGGAAAAAGAGAAAGGGACTGGAATCAATGAAAACACATTTTGACATTACAATTTTGGACAGAACAAACCTTATTTACTTTCAACTAATGATAGGAATGTTGTTATGGATTAATTTGGCCTTTCAAATTATTGAACTGCCTTCATAGTTTCTTTGCTTGAGTTGTAAATGACGGAATATCCCAGATCACCTAATTTGGACCACTCACTAAATATATTTTCTAATAAAACACTGAATGTATGCTCTTATAAAGTTACTTTCAAAACCTTAGGTCCAGAAACTTTTTTCAAAACACTGTCTCTCTAATAAGACTTCCCTGGTGGTGCAGTGGGTTAAGCCACTACGCTTCCAATGCAGGGGGCGTGGGTTTGATCCCTGGTTGGGGAAGTTCCACATGCCATGAGTTGTGGACAAAAATAAAAACACTGTCCCTCTAATACATGTTACGTTATGCACACAGGCTACTCAACATTAAACAGTTAAATTCACTGCAGAAAGCTTAACTCATTGCATATCCCATCATTCACGGCACAAAATGCCCTCTGTGGTGGACACGGAGATGCACTACTCAGATCTCCCTTCAAGGAAGGACCAAGTACCCCAAGTACCCCAGATCCCTTCAGGGTCTCCCTCAGCTGCAGAGAGCTGTTTGCCCAATGGCCTGACCTCCGTCATGGCCCCACGGCTAAAGACTGAGATAAGTGGGGCTAAAAGGCCCTGCCCTTGGGCCCAGCATGAAACAACACGGATGGGCCTCCGTCCTCTCTCTACAGTTGGCTGAGGTTTTGTCAGGCCTGCCTGGTTGCTCCACCTCTCCCTCTGCCCAAGCCTGCTTTCTTCCCCTCCGTTCCTGGACTGATCACAATAAAGATCCTATATGTCCAGCTCCATCTGAGTCTGCTTCCAGAGAACCCAAACGGGTTCTTTCACTGCCAAGAGTGATCTTGGAAAACTTGCAAGAAGATAGCTCACTTGCCACCTGGATGGTAATGAAAACCTTTGTCTCATTCTAGAGAGTTATGGTGGTCTAGTGAAGCCCAGCCTCAGCAAAATTTCCTTTCAAATTCCATTCTGTTATTGCAGCCACATTAGGTGAAAAGTTACCCTTGGCAGTCTAGAGCTACTTCCTGGGCTAGTGAAAGAACTTTCTCAGCGACTGGTTCTCCATCTTTGGAGTGAGCCAAATTTGACACCAAGTTAATCTCTGAGTCCAATAAGCTTCAGTTTTATGAAAAGCATTTTTTTTTAATTTTTCAGCTGATGATAGGCTTTTGACTTGTTTTGCTTTCATTTATTTATGCTCCTCTTTATAGACTTATCCATGGAAGCAATCTAGCAGGAAAATGATGTTTGTCTTACTGTATTTCACTCATAGTATACAGTTGAAGAAAGATGTCATCTTATTTTAGCGCTATACAGATGACTTACTAAAGGTTTTTGCAATGAATAAAATTAACATCATCACTAAACAGAACTGAAATAGAGGCCATTGTTCCTCATGCAAACAAACATGATCTCTTGGCTTTGACAATCCTTCCCTCAGGAAAAGCACACAGCAGAAAGCAAAAATTGGGAGTCGATTCAAAGTGTTTGAAAAGATGATTCAAAATCAAGTTCTCAAACATTGAAATCTATAACATCTTTACAAAGTTCTAACCTATATTAACTGTGATGAGGGAGGGATTGAGATAACAAAGAATTCTTTTAACTCCCTGAAAAATGAGGCTAAGGAAATAGCATTTTAAAAATGAGAGACAGTGAGCTAAATAGTGGCACCCAAAAGATATGCTCAAGTCCTGACTCCTGGTACCTGCAAATGTGACCTAATTAGCAAAAAGGGTCCTTGCAGATGTAATTAATTTAAGGATCACCAGATGAGGTCTTCCTGGATTTCTGGCCCACCTATAAGGGAAAGGCACTGTCCTGTAAGAGAAAGCAAAGGGAGCCTTGAGACATGGGGGTAAGGCCAATGAAGACTGAAGCAGAGACTGGAGTGGCATGTCTCATGACAAGGAACACCAAGAATTGCTGGCAGCCACCAGAAGCTAGGAGACGGGCATCAAACCACTTCTCCTCCAGAGCCACAAGACGAGCCAAGCCAACCCGGCTGCCATCTTGATTTAGGACTTCTGGCCTCCATCCCTGTGATCGAACACAGCTCTCCGATTCTAAGACACCCAGTTTAATGGTGATTTGTTACAGCAGCACAGGAAACTAACATAGGCAAAGAGCAGCCACTTACTCTCCTGGTGGCATGGGCTCCCCAGTGGGTGAGGTGAGCTTTGATTTCCAGCAGGGCCAAGTGTGCTTCGAAGAGCCTGCGTATTGATGTAGCAGGGGTCATCGAAAAGATCCCCTCGACAAGAGTGCTTCATCAGTGACGCCTCTCGCTGGGACGGCAGCCCTCTCTTGTGTGCATCACCTGTAGTGAGTAAAGATCACTGTATGGTGTTTTTGCTTTGTAAACAATAAATAAAATCATGGCTGAGTCCAGCACTGACAGGAAGGGAAAAGCTACCACCGTGCCATGCAAGGAATGAATATTAACCTGGAGATTTGACCTGTAAAAATAAAATAACAACCAGTCTTTGAGGGAAAGCATCGTTTCTTGGCCTCCCTGCACCTCCCGCCTGTCCCTCAGCTGACCCTTTGCTTCAACAGCAGACAAACCAGGGAAATGTGAAGAAGAAACAGCCAGGAGGATAGGGGTGGGGGGGATGGGAAGGGAGCTGACTGTCCAGCTAACAGCACAGACCGACAAATGACGCTGCTCAGAGTTGTAGCCCTGGAACCAAGAAAACTGCACATATCATATGGAACTTGATCATCTACTATTTATTTAAACAGCTTTTCAAAAGACTCATTACTTAATCTTAAATTATTAACCGTGAGAAGTCTTTCTTCCCTCTTTGCCAAAGTTTTGTTTCACCAAGCTCAGCCCCGCACCAGCTGCTGCTGTTCATTCTGTCATCTAATGGAAAGAACTTGCCCCTCAGGTTAGCTCCTCCTTTCCCTTACTCCGCTTTCTCCCCTCTGTCCTATTTAACACTTGTGGCCAAAATGATCTTTTTACAACTGAAAATCTGATCCTATTTCTCAGAGGTTTAAAAACATCTTCACTGCTTCCCACTGCTCTTGGGATACAACTCAGACTCTTCAACAAGCCAGACCCTGCTCCAGGGCACCCAACTCCCCTGGCACCCTAGTCCTCCTATTTCTGCCCCTGCTCACACTGGCCTTCCTGCAAAATAATCCCCACCATGAGGCCATCTTCTATGATATGCCCTTCCCTCTCCTTTTCCACCACCCTCATGCTTAGGTGAGGTCAGTTTAAACACGTCTTTCTCAAGAGAGCGTTCTCTGACCTTCTCAGACTAGACTATGTCTCTCTGCTTTCCTGTGAAGCCCGTATCACAAGAGTAATTAACTCGATTCTGTTATTATGTTTCTTAAAATCTGTACTGCCTCTAGACTGCATGTTCCATGAAGACAGAGATCCTGTCTGTCTTCTTCACAGCTGCAGCCCTTGCCTCTAGCACACGCCTAGCATACACTATGACATCAACAAATAGTTACTGAATGAATGGATAATTGAACCATATTTCACTACCTGATGGCATGAAGTAATTTATATCACTCTACTGGTCCTGTCCTGCGAATGCCAGGATAGAATGTTCTTGCTTTTCTGTTTAAACAAGTACCCTTACAGCTCTGGTCATTTGTATACAACATTCCCGTGAGGCTGCACCTGGAGGAGTGACATTAAGACTCCATTGCCTCACTTAAACAACATCAGTCCTTCCAGGCAATTAAACCCCTTCAGGGGACCAACTTCACACTGGACTTTGCATCTTAGTGAATAGTGCTATGATTCTTATACACAAGGATGGAAACCTAAGAACACAACAAATAGGAGAAACCCAGTCAAGACTACAGCCCTGCTACCTGATCCTCCTTTGTTCCTCTCTGTCCAGTCCTTACCCATCACCCTGTCCCATGTCTTATCCACACATGGGATATTCTGAGGGAGGAGTGGGATTTAACAGAGGAAGGGGCAATAGGGCACCTTGTTTCTCTGCTGCCTTTGGCAACATACGACTGTTTCTATTTGCTTAGTTAAGTGGATTTATGAATTAGGTGATCCCGTTTAAACTAAACTTACTTTCACAAATAGATAAAACACTTTCACAAGTACACTTTCACAAATACTTTCACAAGTAGCTAAAAGATTACTGCAAGGAAATCAAGGATTGAAGATCATTCTTTTACTGAATAAAAGCACCTCGTTAGCTACCTTATAAGTTTATGTACAAGAATAATCTAATTAGATCAGAATTTTGGCTTCCTAACAGTTAAAATTATCAAGACTAAAATGTGGATTTATGTCTATTGCATCAGTAATGCTCTAGATGTACACTGGGCCTTGAGATAATTATCTAAAGATAGTATTCAGCCACTGCAATTAGCAAGATTTTTTTTAAAATGTCTACTGCTAACTCTAATTGAAATTTTCTATTGTTGTGTATTTTATAATACATGCATAATATGTTAGTGTAGAGAACTTATGCATGATTGAATTAATATCTATTTAGGAGTGCCTGCTCATAGAAATTTACTGAAAGTGGAATGTGATCAAATCTATAAAAGGTCTGCTTCTAAACTGACATAGACCTGGGTTCAGATCATCCCAGGGGCCCCTCTTACTATCTGTGCAACCTAGGGCAAGTTTCTTAACCTCTCTAAGCATCAGTTTTCATATCTGTAAAATAAGGATGCTGGATTTAAAATACATTATGAAGATTAAACTAAAGAATGTGGGTGAGCACCTCACTGAGCACGATCCCCACCTTGCAGCAGGCGTCTCTCACTGCTCAGCTGTGTGTTTATTCACTGATGCTGGGCCTCTGCACACGATGCTTATATCTGGCTGTAACATCCTCGCCACCCATTTCTTGACCCAACTCCTATTTGTCCTTTAAGATTCTGTTCTGAGTCCCACTCTTCCAGGAAGCCTTCCACACTCCTCACTCCCCGTCCCCACTCCAAGCCGGGTAAGGTGCTACTCCATAATAAACTGTAGGTTTCTGTTTACGTCTCTGTCTTCCCCTTAAGACTGCAAATTCCTTGAGTCCCGAGGAGAGACTAGAACCCATTTATCCATGTATCTTCTTCATTATCAATGTCTGGTATGAAGCAGGTCAAAAGAAAAAGTCTATCAGCTGAATGAACAGATGACTGAATGTCTACCCAGTTTCTCTTTCTTAGCAAATGTGACCCTACCACATCCTGAAGACCTCAAGTTAACCTTTAGCATAGGGTGCTGACTCATCTGCCCCTCAGAGAGCACTGGCATGCGCTGAACACATTAAATTTACCATCTCACAGGCTTACACAAAACCACCAATGTCTATATAGTCTCTCTTAAAAAACCACCATTCCTTTTTTTCAAATGCACCATTATATCTAAGCAAGCAAAGTGGTCTTAAATTAAAAAAAAAAAACCTCACCTCATGCCCAAATTTAAAATCTTCCTAGGGTAAAGTGTGTGGCTGATGAGAGCTTAACTACACATGCCAGGCATTATGCATTCCCAAAGTTCTTTGTGCCAAGTATTACTCTGAGAAACTATCCAATCCGCCAAAGAGAAGATTTGTGGCAGAAAGTAAATACATACATAGTGTGTATACTGGAGGTACCAAAGTTTTAAAGTGAAAGCCCTTAGGGTTTGTGGGAATTTAACATCTTTTTGATTAAAAAATCAATATTTTCATTTTAACTTGAAGGCTAGGGAAACAGTATGCTGTTTTGTTAATTATTTTTTTCCACAAGGGAATTTATTATTAAGGACAGGGATCTTTTATACATGTGGCAATAATATAATTAACTCCTTCAATAACAAGAAGCCTACTGCAGTACTTATTATACACCAGAATTCAAATTTTAAATCAATGTTTTAATAAATAAACATATTTGAATTAAAAAGCCAAAATTTATTTAAAATATTTGAATAGGTATCTCTCAAATGCTTACATATTAATCTCCGGGAAAAGCCATTAAAAACTGTCTATTTGCTATTTTGGCAGCTCCTCTTAATTTAGAGACTGGTCATGAATTTCAGATCACTTTTGAACACATGCCCAAGTCATCACAGGCAGGCCCCAAGATAGGAAGCCCTGATTTCTGGGTGTCTGCGGATGAAAAGACTATCTAGTTAGGGAAGTCCTACTGCCACAATAGGAGGGACTGATACCTGTCATGGTCCCCGCAGCAGGGGTTGAGTCCCTCGATCCCTCCACGGGCTGAGTGGCTAAGGGCTGGAGAAATGGCGTCACAGTACTCTGGTTCCCATTGGGAGTCAGAACCTGCTTTTCTAAGAAAGCAATGCGGTAGCTCAGTGCTTTTCAGGTAAAGAGGCTATCCAGCTGGAGGGTTTTTTTCAAACTATAAACACCATCTGTCACCTCCCCAAGATTCTGAAAAGTTCCCAGCTACGAACGGTTACATTAGGGCCACCAAAAAGGAAGACAGTGTAGTGAAGCTGGGATCAGTCGTAGACTACTCCACCGAGTATAACTAAAGCACAGATGCTTACAACAGAATTTCCTATTGGTGTATTATTGGTCATTACAAAATATATACACAAGCTTGAGCACAGGAAACCAAAATAGCAGAACATGGTCACTTGTCCAAGAGACAGCCATCACGGCTAAAATTAATTCTGTGGAAAAATAGGTTCCAGGCTCCAAATAAGCGTTTATTACAAAAGTCTGTTCTTGAGTTTCGATCTGGTAATAGATTAGGCCATGTATAAAGCATGAAAGAATAAAGGGTTACATTGTTTGTTGATTTAAAGGAGACATAAAACCAAGATAAATAGAAACAATAAATTAGATTATATGACAAGGATATACTTACAAAAAGAAAAATCTTGAGTAAAGTTGAAATAGCATTGCTTTAGGGGGAACGATACTTCAAAAATGTAAAATAAAAATCAAGGTGAGAGCTTTTGAGGGAAACAAAAGAAAGAAAACCTTGCCCCTTTTTTTCTGATGGTAGTTGTTGTGATTTAGCACATTCAACATCATTCTAGAAAGGTTGAGGATTTTCACTCAGTGAGTTCCCCTAGAAGCCAGGTGGCTGAGGTCAGAAGAGCGTGCTATGACAGCTACATAATGGAGAGAAGGGAGATGAGCTGGGAAGAGACATACTGGGGTAGGGGGAAACATTCTGGAGTTCCAGAGGACTCTGTCCCAGATCCAAAACTCACCTCTGGCTCCCCCTGTACTCTCTCCCTGCAGTGATCACGGAAGTGATCCTGGCACACAGGAATTTCAGTATTCATTTATACCTTCCTTTCCCTCCTGCTCCCTCTCCGGTTCCCTCTCCGGGCCCCCACTCACCCCCTCAGGTCTTGTTTGGTTGTCACTTCCATAAGGAGACCCTCTCTAGTCCTCCAGATTAAGTTAGGTTTCCCTGTTATTTGTTCCCGCAGTATCCTGGGCTTTGAAATGCTCATCATATTTGTAAGCACTGGTTTAGGGTATGCCCTCTGGCTACACTGCAAACTTCAGGAAAGCCAGTTGCGTCTCCACCCCCAGCACTAGCTCAATGCCTGACCCACAGAGGTCCTAATGACCACTGAGTGCATTGTTGGATAAATGAAGAACATAGAACGAGATAAAATAGGACACGGAGCTATTTCAAAGTGAGCTTCAGCACAGGTAGAAAATGGATACAACAGTACAAAGCACATGTGATAGGCTCCTGACTATTAAATCCTAGGTTAGGAATTTCCAGAGTAAAGGAAAAAAGGAAGGAACAAAGGAATTGCAGCTCCTAGAGGACACAGGTTTAAAATGGTATCAGGTTTACACTTGATACCAATTTAATTTGCTTTTAGTCTTATTATTAAGAATGCATTCAGAATTTTACGTAAGCTTAAAGAATGGCATAGCTCAGAAAGAACTATGTTTTAAAAATTTTTAAATACTACCTAAGTTCATAACTCCTATTATTTTGCAGGGTAGAGGAAAGTGATGATCATAGCGGTACCAAAATCCTCATGTATCCCTGCTGCTGCTGCTGCTGCTGCTAAGTCACTTCAGTCGTGTCCGACTCTGTGTGACCCCACAGACGGCAGCCCACCAGGCTCCCCAGTCCCTGGGATTCTCCACGCAAGAACACTGGAGTGGGTTGCCATTTCCTTTTCCAACACATGAAAGTGAAAAGTGAAAGGGACGTCACTCAGTCATGTCTGACTCTTTGCGACCCTATGGACCGCAGCCTACCAGGCTCCTCTGTCCATGGGATTTTCCAGGCAAGAGTGCTGGAGTGGGGTGCCATTGCCTTCTCCGCATGTACCCCTACTGTATAAGAAATAATAAAATTAATGGATTACGTTGAAAAAAGTCTATAAGAAATATGCAAATACCCATGGAAGTAAGAGACTACCTTCTAGTTGGCAAGCTGCTGCTAATTTGACTCCCTAAGCATAGTTATCCAGCTCTATCCCCCACTGCATTATTTATAATTTCCAGTTATCTTCTACTCTAAAGCTGCAAAACTTTCCTTCCCAAAGAAATACTTTTAACAATTTATAAGAATAAAATGACTAGCAGTAGAATGTTTTAATGAAAATACATTTTCAACGTGATAGTCTATGTATGCCCTACAATCGTGTTGTGGAAGAGTTGTGCCCAACGCCAATTATCATGTGTAATAATAAGACATTTAATGCCCTGGCAAGTATGGGGTGTATGAACTTCTACTTGGGACTCTCACATTTCAGATCTCTTTTTGTTCCCTTTGCCAAGCAGAAATAAAGCTTTTCTCTTAATCCTAATAGATCTGACAAGCATCAATTTTCATGTTAGCTTACTGTCTGATATTCTTTGAAGTGGAACTCCCTTGAGTTTTGAGTAGAGAAATCACCTTTCCGGTGAGAGAGCTTTCATGATATTCAAAGCAGTGAAAGGCTCCTTAAAGCAGAATTGTAGTGTGGAAGAGTACACAGGAGCAAGCGAGAACCACAGCATTCTCACTGACACACAAAGCATCCTGCGCTTTTCAGAGTGTGGGAAGGCTTCTCAGAGTGTTTGGTTATATACACCAGACTTTCCCATGAAATATTTAAGAGCAAGGGCCACACACAATCACATAACATAAAAGGAATAAGAAGTGCGGCAGACAGGGAAATGCAATTGTACCTACCTATGGCCCTGCTTTGTTCCATACAGTTCTCATACATGCTGCTGCACTTGGAGTTTCCAGGCTGTGCAAACAACAAATTGTGAAACATTTACAAACATAGTATAAGTTCATAAACTTGCAAAAGACACATAAAGCTCCCAGCAGAATTTAGTAGAAAAGACCACTTTCTGACACAGGAAGTGAGATAAAGTGAGAAAAAGAAACTGATATTTTGAATGGGAGGTATAGCCTCCTTTCCCAGTGAATTGCTTTGGAGCTGCAGAGGTGGGTCTGATTAGGGTGCGGGGCGGGGGGGGGCGGTCATAACCGGAAGGTCTATACCCTGAGGGTTATTGCTTCTGCTTGGGAGGTCACATTCCAGGACTCGATCCAAGCTCAGCCAGAAAGTGTGATTTCCAGGACACTTGTACAAACACTGGCCATTTAGCAAATTTCTATCTAACTGTGAGTTGGCAGACTGGAGCCCTACTCTACTAAGGTGTATGCCAGACTCACTTTTCATCCTCGAAAAATCTCATGCTATCAAAGGCTTTGATTATCCATATACATATCTCTCTTCAGTAACAGTATGGGATCCACTGACACCTTTGAGAAGGGCAATATCTATGCTTTAGAAAGATTAATCCATCAGTACCACGCAGGAGGGTTTAAGGGAATGAAACCAGAGACAGAGAAGGGGCCTTCAGGGTCTCCTGAGCAAATCTGGACCAGAACTTAGAAAGATAGAATAGGAAAGAAATAGGCTGAGTAGATTCAACATATTTTCATGGTAGGATCCTAGGTCTTGAAGACAGTGTTGCTATATGGCCTAAAGTGTGAGAAAACAAAAAACTGTAGATTAGTGAAAGAATAGGAATGCCATCAATAAATGTGAGCACATCAGGAGAGGAATCTGGCTTGGAGTCAAGGTAAAATGCTGAGTTTAATCACAGCTGGAAAGGCAGGTATGGCTGAAGACAAAGAAGCTGGTGGAGTGTGTACACAGGTGGCATGTCAGAGGAAAAACCAGGGCCAAGGGCAGAGCATTGGAAAGGGAGTCCATGGCAGTAAAGCAGATGCTTGGTTTCATAGGGGTGGGCATGCAAGAAAACAAGATCAAAAAAAGGTAAGATGCAACTTCCTTTGAAATGCATCAAAAATAAGAAGCATTGATGGATGATAGCTACGTAGGACAACAGGGCAAACAGAGTAAAATTATAATTATAGAATCTAGGTGGTGAGTATTCATGTGTAATTCTTTCAACTTTTTTCTATGTTTGAATATATTCATAATAAAATTTTAGAAAACAAGAAAAAGAAAGAAAAGCACCAACTAAAGATGCAGAATGAATGACACATGGAAATGTTTTAGAAACTAACAGAAGAGGTCTAAAAAAAGAAGAGAAAGCCAACAGATATCACACGCTATCGACAGATTCAAAATACTGAAGGAAATCGATTTAGCAATTAAACTGACAACCAAACAACCAAAAAACCACTGGTGAGCACTGTAAAAGAAATTTCTATCAAGCTGTCAAGCAGAGTTCAGATTTTGGAAGTGTAGTGTGGATGTGAATGCAGAAATACAGTGTTTTCTACAAGTCTGTGGGTGAAAGGAAGATGACAGGGAGGTGGGACATTATTTGATGGGTTGAGGGAGTCCAAGTTTATCTGCGGACACAGAGAAAGAACTGGTATACAGAGAAAAAAATAAAGATGGAAATACAGATGGATGGACAGAACAAGGGCACAGTGTTGGTGGGAGGGAATAGGGTCGGGAGCTCGGGGGAAGGATTAGCTGTGGAGACAGTAGCTAAGGAAGAGAACCAAGGAGGACACAGGAACACCTGGGAGACAGGGAAGGATGAAGATGAGGACTACACGTTGGACTGTCCTAGTCTTTCCAGAGAAGTAAGATGTGAGGTCACCTGCTGAGGATGAGGTTGGGGGATTAGTAGTAAAAGTTACTTAGCACAGGCTCCGACAATGATTCATTCTCTGGCTCTGTACTGAGGAAGATGATATCTTCTGTAAACTAGCATTTGGAAATCCTCAACTTAAGCTCAGTGATAGGACAGGACTGCACTGTTAGCTACAATAGCAATAAACTATTACTTACCAAATAGCACAGCTTTTCACACCGTATGGGGCAGTAAGCCATTTGGTCTGTGGCTTGAACTTTGATCCGCACATCTGAAACACCACCTGCAGGTGGCTGCTTCCCCGGGATTTCATTATAATACTCATGATCTTCTCTTTCCTCAGCATGGCCATCCACAGGCACCTCCTCGCTGTAAGGGAAAAAAAAGGATCCCCAAGAGGCTGGGTGGGAATTCATATGCTGTAGGGGATGCAGAGAGATCGGAATCATGCAAATCACCCTGAAAACACTTTTTGTGCTTTAAGAGTATAGCTGTGCTTAAGTGATGTCAAACATCTGGATAGAAGCAACCAGATGGCTGAATTGTTTAGCTTTCTGTAGACAATCAAAGTGGGGTGAGCCAACAAAAAGTGCCATGAGTGATGCTTTCACATCTCCTCTCAGTGATAAAATATCTACATATACACATATATATACTAACTTCCTGAATGTAAGTTGTTTTTGTCAATCGAATAAAAATACAAAGTTTTCCTTGAATTCTTCAGCCCACTTTCACTGCAGCATTTTGGAAATACTTTTTGCTCAAACAAAATTTAGATACTGAGCAGAGGGCCTGGCTCAGTTTGCTATAAACCAAGACGAGGAAAAAAAAAAAAAAACAAGAGCTATGGCCAGCTATCTTGTCTGCACAAATCTGGAGTATATGTGATTCATAAAGAAATATTAGAACCATATGTGGCAAGTGGGTAGATTCATGTAAACATGCATTGTTTTTAAGAAACAGGGCAAAAAAAAACCCCACAAAAAACAGATTTTTCTTCCAAACTGGAGTTAGTCAAAGTTTCTTATGAGAAAAAAATAAATCAAGTCCATTTGGACTGAGTTGACTCCACTGACAACCCACAGCTTTGTTGGGTTCTTTACATGTCACTGAAAAGACAGCACTAAAATGCAAGAGCCACCCTAGAAAAAAATTCAGCATCAATGCCTGCTGATAGCCCCTCTTCTTTGCCGTGCTAAACCACCTCTGAGAGGAGATCTCCAAGTCTGGTGTTTGTTGATATACAAAATGATAAATTAGGGGGGGGTTCCAGAAATGCATTTACAAGTGTCCAAGAATTTTATTTCTTGGGTATGAATTCTGCAAGCCAGGGACCTCACTGCATTCCACAAGTGGTGGAGTCTGAGAGGCCTGAAAGGGTTCAGCTTTCACTGTGGACTTTCTGTGCTGCAGACAGGACGACCCGAGCCCTGGTCACGTCGCGCTCTACCCTTGGTCTGGCCGGAGCTGAGCTATCTGCACTAAACACCAGCAAACAGGAGCTCCTACTACACACATTTCTTAGGATTTTGTTCTTTCTTAATTCTTTTAACTGATATGCAAGGGATCTGGGGTTGAAACAAACCTGAGAAATTTCTTCTTGCTCTTTTTATGACACTACCTAATTAATTCAGAGCTCTGTACAACATCAGAGAAACAGGGTCAACCCCTTCTCACTTCTAGTGTTTCCTCTAATTCTATTACAAAGTAAGAGGAAATATCTAGACAAATAAGAAAGGAAGAAGAGTAAAAATGTCACTATTAGTTTATACAGAAACTGTGTCTATTGGTAAATAAGAAATTACTAATTTCATTAGTCCATTTTAAATGCCATATCAATTTTAAAACAAAACAAAGTATGGTAAGTCAAATAATCATAGAATTCCTGGCTGACCTTTCACAAGAAGTATTCAAAGAAGGATTTTTCAAATACTGTTTAAACCGGAGTTCAAAAGCCTGTCCTATGGTACTGATGACGTCTTGGGCCGTTCCATTGCGGCATTCCAGTATGTGGCAGGCTGCAAGAGGACACACCGAAAAATTACAATAAAGTTTCAGTAAGAGAAGATTTTATAAAGTTGAAATACTTCCAGAACATGAACTGGTAAATAAAAGGAAGTAGGTTTCCAAGTTTTCTGCAGCTCTGAAATCGCATACTTCATATTTTATATGCATCAAAGAGAAGAAACACTCACATTTTACAATGAAATACTTCAAAACACTTATAAATTCCAGTCTAAAGGCAGGTATTTGGGGCTCACACTTTAATAAAGGCAGACTGATCTTGACTAATAATGTGATTCATGTTCCATACTAGCTCTAGAATTCAATACAAAAGATGATTTTAGGGCAACAACCTGACAAGATGACGTCTGCCGCCTTGTCTTTGCATGGTACTCTACGGGTGACTGAAAACGAAATCACTTTCTAAACGCACCCCTCACAAATGGGGGCTGAGCTACTGGTGAAGACAGGGACTTTAGACTACCCTCTCCTCTGGCCATCCCTTTGCCCTGCCATTGCTACTCGAAATCAGTGATGGTGTGGTAATCCCTGACTTTGAAATCCTACCAAAGAACTATCTCCAATAAGCACCAAATCAAGATTTCATGAAGACTGATATTATCAAAGGATATTAAAATTTTTATAGATACTTTCTCTAAAAAGCTGTTACTAGAAAGGGCTAGCTATCACTCGCAAATTAAAGAATTAAATTGTGGAGGGGGCAGCTGACAGAACATCACAGGTGAATTAGCAAATCTCCTACTGCTAAGTAAAAACCAGAGCTTGTGTTCAGGGGACTATAAATTAATCTCCCCATCACGTGGAATGTCGGTTGCCTTGATGAGAGTATGGTATTGTGCTCAGGGCCTTAATATACGACTGAACTAAATTTTAAGTTTCCTAAGGATGACTTAAAATCATAAAGATGACTTAAGATACGGTAATAAGTTTCATGAGAAGATTTTCAAGAATACATTGGTCTGTATAGCCTGAAGAATTGAGGAATGAGGGAAAAGCTTGATAATTGTTCAATATATACAAGAATGTTGTAAAAACTGTCAGCTATTTTCTGAGAACAGGAAAGCCTTAAGTAGGTACCTAGGGAATTAGATTAAATAAAAAGGAAGCTGTGAAACAGGACTGTGGGAACAATATGAAACATTTTACTAAAAGGGATACATATCTGAGGAAAGGAGGATACCTATTGTGATGAAGGCATGTTTTTAGGCTCTGAGTAGTCTTGAGAAGGATTTTATATTTATTTAAAGTAAAATAAAATTCAATCAAGCCCTGGTGCCTCAGATGGTAAAGAATCGGCCTATAATACAGGAGACCCAAGTTCAATCCCTGGGTCAGGAAGATCCCCTGGAGAAGGAAATGGCAACCCACTCCAGTATTCTTGCCTGGAGAATCCCATGGACGGAGGAACCTAGTAGGCTACAGTCCACGGGGTCGCAAAGAGTCAGACACAACTGAGCAACTAACACTTTCACAAAATTCATTCACGCCTAACTGGATTTGCAGAGCCTATAACAGTAGCTTATGGTAGAACCTACAATGGTTTCCTAGCTTTATGTTGATAATCATCTCCAAGGAATATCAGACAATTCTGATTTCAGAATTAGCTGGACATTTACTTAAGGAATTTATGTCTCTGAACTTCTGGAAGGGAGGCTTGTGTGTGTGTAGGCAGGAGATGGTATTACTAAATCAAATGATGCTAAGATATCAAATCTCCAAAAGGGTTATTGATCACTTCTTGAAAGGATGCCCCTTTCAAGAAGGAACCTGGATCTTGAAACAGACTTAGGAGCTAATTACAGTTTTGAAAACCCGATTAACAATGTCTATAAATTAATAGCCTTCTTACCAAAGGAAAATGTTTGGTCTATTTTCAGATTGCCATTGTATATTACCCCCTTTTTTCCTCTACACTAGCGTCACACAGTGACTAATGCACTGAGGTGTTTTAAAAGTATGTGTTGAATGAATTAATGTTGATTTCTCTGAATCACACCCAAAACTCTGCTGTGAGAAATCATCTTCAGTTCTACTGAAGTGAGACTGGCAGTGAGCCCCTATCACGGGGAAGGTTTCATGACCACTGAGTGGTACAAATGACCGCTTGGGTCATTTCTGGAAATGGTCTCCTCCTTCCTGGTTAGGTTTCACATCCTTAAACCTATAAAGTGCCCTTGGACATGCGTCCTTTGGTTGAGCCCCAAAATAGTTGTTTTACACTATGGTAAAAAAAGGTAACTCACTTGAATTATTTTTTTCATCTCATAAATTCCTGGTCCAGTTAAAAATGAAGTCAAGGCCAGAAATAAAACCACTATTATAAAGCAATCATCAACAATTAAAAACAAATATTTTTAAATATCAAAATGGAAAAAATTTATTTAATTTTCTCTTAGGATAAACAAGATGTCTTGAGAAAGATGGAAAAGATAGTGGGAGAGGTGGGAAATTCAACCGTAAATAAATAGATAAATAAGAAAAACCAAAGTTTATCTCCCATGAGAGGAATGAGAAAACAATAATGGCTGAAAGAACTCTGTGATAAGATGCAGGTCCCAGCTCAATGGTCAATATTACCACAATCTATAAGAAAAAGGTATGCTACACCCAGGCCCTCACCTGCCAAGACAGGGCATTGCATGATCTCTGAAGTGCCTTCCTGCTGTACAGAAATCCTGTCCTCCCTTGATTATAGTACTTTAAACTCTCCAAGGAACAGGGCAAGGCACGTGGGCATACAGGAATGAATGAATGACCCAAACCCACCAACCGTCCTCTACCACTTCTCATGTACTACCAAAACGCTTTCTCTCAACTTTTCTGATTCTGATACTTGAGGCTTTGGTCCTTTTCCTGGGTGATGTTTACCAACATGATTTTCTACTTTCCTTTGGATAACCATGTTACTGTCATATCACTTTTTAAAGATTAAACAGGAAGAGAAGAAAACACAGCGGTGCCTATCTCCAGGAAAGGAACAGCTGGACACGATGCCTGACCCTGTGCAAGTTTCCACTGCAGCCTCACCACTTTCAGGAGCACACACATTTTGACAGTGCTTTTGTTGCCACTTATGTGCTGCTCTGTGAAAATGCTCTTTGTTCATTTTTAGGTTGGTCATGACCTAGACAGGAATGAGTTTTGAATCACATACAAATATGCCCAATTCCCATTGCTAGACCTATCTCCAAAAATGCAGATAAGCACCAGCTTGGTCAAGAATTTCTCAATCTTTAGCTAATGAGAAGGAAGAAAAACAAGCATATAGAAAATCCCAATTCTCCCCAAAACAATTTGACTTTCCAGTGATGTGGGGGGGTGGGCCTGAGCTTTGACCTCCATGTCTGAATTAAACACAGACTTGGGTTCTTTTCATTGTGAAATGAAAAGAACATTCTGTCTGTGAACAGACAGAGGAATTGGGGGCAGGAGGAAAAGGGGACAACAGAGGATAAGATGGCTGGATGGCATCACTGCCTCAATGGACGTGAGTTTGAGTGAACTCCGGGAGTTGGTGATGGACAGGGAGGCCTGGCGTGCTGCAGTTCATGGGGTCGCAAAGAGTTGGACACGACTGAGCGACTGAACTGAACTGAAAAGAATCTTGGATTCATATTCTTCTTTTTCATTTGGTTTCCTAACTGGATAGTCATGGACAAGAGGCTAAGAACAATTCTTGGAGAATAACAGACCCTTCTTTAATGCTTTATGCTTAAATAGACCAGTTTTGCTTTTGTTGTTCGTTTGCTTTTGGTTTTGGTTTTTATGGGAAAACTCCCTGGTGGCTCAGAGGTTAAAGCATCTGCCCACAATGCGGGAGACCTGGATTCGATCCCTGGGTCAGGGAAGATCCCCTGGAGAAGAGAATGGCAACCCACTCCAGTACTCTTGCCTGGAGAATCCCATGGAGGGAAGAGCCTGGTAGGCTACAGTCCATGGGGTCGCAAAGAGTCGGACACCACTGAGCGACTTCCCTTCACTTCACTTCAGAAATTCAAAAGTGCAGCTTCTCAGATCACCCACCAGATGGTGCTGTGGGCCCAAAGCATAGAGTCTACCAGCCCTTAGGAAGAAATCCGTCTGAAGCAACTAGCCAGCTGTCAGAACACAGTTTATCAATGTTACCAGGACAGGAGCACATATATTTTACAGCCATAAACATAAATATACACAATTGGGTTAATTTAAATTAGTTTTACAGGGTTCTTTTTGTGTTTTTGTTTTGTTTTTTTGCTTTCTTTATACAGTCAGGACCACAACATGCCTATATCCAGGTAGTCCAGGTAAACCGGGACCTCTTCACAGACTAGATTCAGAGAAAATATTCTAGCTGTTCTGCACTGCAAACATTTAAAGTAAGAACTGAAGCAATTCTTCATTTACAGCAATTACAGGGGCAAGCTGTATTGGTCACTAGGTAAACTCAAAACACTCTTACTTAATAACATTAATTGCTGCATGGGAGAGCAGCCTATGGATTCATTTAAATAATTTGCTATCAGACTCTTTGTGCCCCTATGGACTGCAGCCCGCCAGACTCCTCTGTCCATGGGATTCTACAGGCAAGAATACTGGAGGGTTACTATGCCCTCTTCCAGGGGATCTTCTGGACCCAAAGACTGAACTCACATCTCCTGCATCTCCTGCACTGCAGGCGGATTCTTTACTGCCGAGCCACCAGTGATCTTTATTGCTTAATCTTTGTACATGTCTCATTTCCTTAGAAGTGAAATTGCTAATTCAAAACTGTTTACACAGGCTTCACTGATGGTTCAGTAGTAAAGAATCTGCCTTCCAGTGCAGGAGACACCGGTTCGATCCCTGATCCGGAAAGATCCCACAAGCTGCGGAGCAACTAAGCCTGTGTACCACAACTACTGAGCCTGTGCTCTAGAGCCAGGGAGCCACAACTCCTGAGTGCACATGCTGCAAATACTGAAGCCCGAGCACCCTAGAGCCCGTGCTCTGCAACAAGAGATGCCTCCACAAGGAGCAGCCCGCACACCCCAACGAAGAGTAGCCCCAGCTCAAGGCAACTAGAGCAAAGCCTGCGTGCAGCAACAAGACCTAGCACAGCCAGAAATAAAGTTATTCTTAAAAGGGGTTTACACTTTTTAAAGTTTTGATGCAAATTTTCAGTATGCTTTCTGAACATTTGGATCTACACCCCTACCAGAAGTGTTCAGGAGATACTACAACTCCAAATCACACTTTACCTTTTTATAAAAGACAAATATGATATCTATTTATAATTTGTGTTTCTTTGCTTGCTAGTAAGTTTTTTGTTTTTCTTTTATGTTTCTTGATGCCTGATAATCTTCTTTTGGGTGTGCTCCAGACCTGAAGTTGGTCCAGGTGCTTACTGGCTGGGTGAGTTTAGTAAAACTACCTTTTCAATCCCAGAGCTTGCTTCTTTAAAAAAGCAGTAACATTAATATCTACTTCATAGGACTGTTGTGAGGATGAAAATAGACCATGCAGAAAGTATTCCTTACAATGCCTAGCATGTGGTGAGCACAAAATATACGATAACTTTTTTTTTGTTCTTCTTTCTCTATTGTATTGTTTTTCCTATTTGTAAAAATGCCTGCGTTTTTTTTTTTACTGGCAAGCCACTTCAAATCACTCAGGACAATAATAATAATAATGGCTATCATTTATTGCATACTTATAATGAGCCAGGCATTGAGATATGTGCATCGAATACAACATCTCATTAAGTCCTTGAGATCACCTGATTTCTGTTTCTTTATCAATGCTCTTATCTAAATAGCTCCCAAGAACTATTACTTCACAATTTTGTCCAGACTGTCCCTTCTCCTGCCCATGTAGTTTAGAGCATCATCAGCCCTGCCCAGGACCAGTGAGATGTCCTCCAAACTGAACTCCACAATTCCAGACCACTTTCCTGCCCTCAATATCACCTTTACAGAGGCAAAGGCCAGAAAAGTTATCATTTTATAATTTTGGTAGAATGGCTGAAACCAGAATAATTCTTTATAAAGCTCAAAATCTTCAACAGCCCCCAGTAACCTTTTGGCTGGCATTCTAAGCCCCGACAGGGTTTCTTCCCTTTCAGCCGTGGCTCCTCTACTTCTACTCTTGGCTTTCTTTGCAACCCACCTTTACCCACCACCCAAACCCACAGCCCTAAGTGCTCGTTCCACTTGTGCCTTTATTCACTTACTGAACAAAGCCTACCTGAGCACCCGGGGCGGGCCCCAGGCACTGTTCCCACGCTCCCCTCTTCTCCTGCACATTGAACAGGCTCTGTTTCTCTCCCCCATGATGATGAGCCCATGGTGGCCAGACATTATTTTTCTTCTACAACAATCACCTCAGCCTCTTGTGTCTTAATATGTAATTAATAATTATCTGTGGACTCCAGAGCTGTGTCAGTACCTCTGTGCAGAAATTAAAGTCCAGAGGCACAGGTGAGGGGAAAGGATTTAACACTTGAGGGGTGTGCAAACAGTGGATATGCCGTAAACAGAATGGCTTCTCGCAGAGAAGGTACACAAGAGCAGGGGCCAGCAGACAAGAAAAGGAGCAGAACATGATGAGGAGATACTAACTTTTTTGCCTAAGAAAATCACATTATGTTTCTAAGTCATCTAGCTATCAGACAGACCTGTTCCCCTAAGAAGACAGAAAGATGAGAAGACAGGAAAGGAAATAGTGCTTTCTCGGTATTGTCTATTACTCCTCTCAACAATGTTAGCAAGCAGATGTTATTACTACCTAGGGGGGTGGGATGAGGGGAGGGGAGGAAGGTTCAAGAGGGAGGTAATGTAAAGCTATTTTCCCGCAATTAAAAATAATTTTTCCACTTAAAAAAGAAAGAAACTGAAGTTTAGGATGGACAGAGGAGCCTAGTGAGCTAAATCCATGGGGTCACAAAGAGTTGGACACAACTTAGTGGCTAAACAACTTCAGGGAAGCTCAGGCTTGGTTAAAAGAGGTTGCTCTTCTGGTATCCTTCGTTACGTTCCATTCCTACTCCCCTTCCTTCACTAGCTCCTGTCTCTCCCATCTACTCTTTGAGCAATACCCATTCTTTATTATGTAGTTTAGAGTCTATTTTAAAGGAGTATTGCACAGTATTTAAATCCTGTTCTTCCGATTTCATCGAGCCACACTCTCTTGGGCCACATTTCCTGAACATCTACACTGTGCTGGGTACTGTGCCAGCAGGGGGTCCTCACAATTTCATTTTTGACAATCGTGATAGTTTCCAAATGGACCTGCCCCCTCCCTGAATCCATCCACTGCACCCTGCTGCCAAATGAACCTTCCTAAATCTCTGCTTTGTAAACTGCTTTCTCCACCCATCTGCTCATAAGATTGTCTCTAGTTATTAGCTCTCTCCTATCTGCCCTCTAGATGTCCTTTTTTGACGTTTTCCCCCTTCATACACAATCTGCATCCTATTAAGTGTGTTTATTCACCTGCTCCCCAGTATTTGTTGTTGTTGTTTAGTTGCTAAGTCGTGTCCAACTCTTTTGTGACTCCATGGACTGGAGCCTGCCAACCTCTGTCCATGGGATTTCCCAGGCAAGTATACGGAAGTATTGGGAGTAGACTGCCATTTCCTTCTCCAAGGCATCTTCCTAGGGGCTGAACCTGCATTTCTTGCTTTGGCAGGCAGATTCTTTACCACTGAGCCACCAGGGAAGCCCTGCTCCCCAGCATGCCACGTGCATTTTTGCCTCATGTTTTTACAGCTCTTTGAATTTCCAAATTCCACTCCATACATACTTAATGAATGTTTGGGGGCAAACTCCACCCTGAGGTGATAAAGGGTACTGCTCAACTAATAGGCTCTAGTTAAGGAGCACAACATTCAGAAAACGAAGATCATGGCTTCTGGTCCCATCACTTCACAGGAAATAGATGGGGAAACAATGCAAACAGTGTCAGACTTTATTTTTGGGGACTCCAAAATCACTGCAGATGATGATTGCAGCCATGAAAATAAAGACCCTTACTCCTTGGAAGGAAAGTTATGACCAACCTACACAGAATACTCAAAAGCAGAGACATTACTTGGCCAACAAATGTCCATCTAGTCAAGGCTACGGTTTTTCCTGTGGTCATGTATGGATGTAAGAGTTGGACTGTGAAGAAAGCTGAGAGCCGGAGAATCAATGCTTTTGAACTGTGGTGTTGGAGAAGACTCTTGAGAGTCCCTTGGACTGCAAGGAGATCCAACCAGTCCATCCTAAAGGAGATCAGCCCTGGGTGTTCTTTGGAAGGACTGATGCCAAAGCTGAAACTCCAATACTTTGGCCACCTCATGCAAAGAGTTGACTCATTGGAAAAGACTCTGAAGCTGGGATGGGTTAGGGGCAGGAGGAAAAGGGGATGACAGAGGATGAGATGGCTGGATGGCATCACCGACTCAATGGACATGAGTTTGAGTGAACTCCGAGAGTTGGTGATGGACAGGGAGGCCTGGTGTGTTGCGGTTCATGGGGTCACAAAGAATCGGATACAACTGAGCGACTGAACTGAACTAAACTAAAGGAAGGGAGGCAACCTAACACTCGTCCCTAAACTGAGTCTGAATATCCCAGAATCAGGGATGAGAAGCAACACTCAGCATGTCTGTCTACAGTCTCAGTGGCCTAACTTCAGGCCCTTGACACAAAATATGGCTGGCAGGTGAGTTTCTTAGGCAATCTTACTAAATTCTGGGATGAGACAATTCATCAACTCACTCTTTCATTCACTCTGTCATTCAACAAAAATAGTTACTGATCATCACTACACGCAAGGCATTGTGACAAGTGCTTAGGAAACAACAGTAAGAGAAACAAGTTCCTGCCCTCCAGTAGCTTTTAGTACAAAAGACAGACACTAAACACATAAACAAGTGAGTAACTAAAATAATAAAAATGTATTATAAGTGTCAATAGAAGAGAAACAAAGTTAAAACCCAGCAGAGTGGCATATACTACTGGAGATGGTAGATGCTATCAGTCAAAGAAGGTCTTTTTGAAGAAGAGACATTAAAACTGAGATCTAAAAGATGAGAAAAAGCCAGACACTCAGAGTGGCATGCCAGGCTCTTGAACAGCAAGGCACAGGCTTAACACCTATAAACACACACGTGCACACACACTTGCCAAGGCAACTACAGGCCCATGACCTCACTGATTTGGGTCTTGTGTGCAATTCATTTGTCCACTGGGGATGTAGCAGCCAGCCCATCTATCCTTACTGAAACAGCTTCCCTTTCATTTAGTAAGACTTTTGGTTGAAGGGATTTAAATCCCACTTATAATTTTTTCTCCTTTGCTCTGCTGGCAGGACTATTTATTTCAAACACAAATTTACATAATATTTCTAGACACCCAATACACTCTAGCAATACTCATCACTTTACATATGGAAAATAAATGCTTGTTACTTTCAAAAGTTGGTATATACCAACTCTTAGGAAAATCTAAAAGTTGCTTTCCATACCTCGTTGATTAACTGGATCTTTAGCTACGTAGGCAACATAGTCTGTAGTATCCTATAAAAAAGGGAAAATGATTGCATTTAAAATGAACAGATTGTACTGGTAAAAGATAAAAGAATACATTTAGGGTATGATAGTCAGGCAAACACTGATACTAAGGTTTCTGTTTAAAGAGCAAAGGAAAGCGTCCTAGGAGGAAACATAATCAAATACATAATATATACTTAGCAAATGTAGAGTCTACATTCTCTGCCCCTTGGGGAGAGAATCTGAAAATTAAAAATTTAGAGGCAGACAATATCACTAAGAATAAAAGAGAATGTAAGTAGGGACTGTGTTAGGACCAAATATTCTTTTAAAATGGTTAGGGACTATTACTCTCTTGTGTTGAAAGTTGAAATACCAGGGGTTATGTAATCACAAAGTTTATGTCATAAACTAGGACATTACACCATGATTTCCCAGTTGTCCAAACAGATACTATGTAGATCAGAAAATAAGCTGATTAAAGAGACATGGTTTTGTGGTGGTTAGCTTGCTTTTATGCCACGCAACTTAAGGAATAATATAGTAAAAATAAAAGGCATTTATTTGATCAATATATAGAAAGAAGAGATCGTTTTTGAAATAGAGAACCCATGAAAATCCTAAGAAATTCCAAAACATGCGCTTCAAACTAGTGGTACCCAGAGCAGGAGACAACATAGGGGAGCGGGAGAGGAGGTACAAACTCTAGGGTTTAAATAGGCTTAAGGATGTATTGTAAAACACAGGGAACACAGCCAATATTTTATAATAACTGTAAATGAAATTTACCTTTAATAACTGTATAAAAATAAAGACACTTAAAAAGAAGATATAACAGCACCATTTCAACTTATGTTTAAAAAAGAGAGATGTGTTGCTGGCTTTGTAAAAACAAACAAAAAGCTACTTGGTATTTTTGACTTTTACTGAAAACGGTATGCTGATGAATGATAAGATTTTAATAATTAAAGATGCTTTTTGTTATCTCAGTTCTCAGAAAAAAATACACACAATGCCATTTGCAGATTAGAAGTATGACTCTCTAGAGGGAAGATGAAATCAACCGGCAGGAAATAAAAAGTCCATGTTTGTAATACCCTCAAGGACAATCACTTAATAACCCACAATGAATCATACAGGAAACGGATCTCAGGGTCAGTTTAACTTGCCTTCAGTTATTTTAAAAAATAACACATACCTAAGTAAATCTCTCTTATACAAAAAGACAAAAAATTTGAAATATCTTATATATAAATAAGGTCGTGCCAATGAGCTTCATATTATATAAATTTAGAAGCAAAGACACAATTGTGGGGGCTTGGCTGCCCATTTTAAAGGTGAAGAGGTGGTATGATGCTTGCAATGTTGTCTGCTGTCTTAGTTGATGGGAAAGAGGTCTCAAGAATGCACTGTGAGCATGAGAAAATTAAATACACTTCTTATATTTCCAGGCCTCAGTTTCCTCATGTTCAAAAGAATCTCTTAAAATTCCATAACTGTAAATATTTGGGAGAATTTAAAGAATGTTAAAAGCACAAACAATGGGAGGAAATATAAGAAGTATATTTAATTTTCTCATACTCATAATGCATTTTTGAGATGGAGAAAGTATATACAGATACAAAAGCATTACCAAGAACTGTCTTCAGGGCTGATTGAAGGGAGACAAGTAAATTGTTTTTGAGAAGGGAGTACAAGTGAGGGTGAGCAAGGTTAAGAGGTGAGAAGGAACACCCAGTATTTTTGAAACTTTGGAGGGAATCTAGTAGGAAGAAGGTACCACATTAGGTCATGGAGACTTTTAGCTTCCAAACCCTTGGACTCAATTAGCCATGAAGCTGTAAATTATCTCAGACAGGGTCCTAAGAAAGTACAGACATGTATTAGCAATACTGGCGACAGTTATCTCTTATCACTCTGTGCCAGGCACTATGCTAGCAGTTTACATGCACCATTTCACTTAATTCTCACAACACTTTGAGGCAAGGGAGATCATTTCCCATTTTACAGAAGAGGACCCTGAAACTTAAGAGAGTGAAAGTAACTCAAGTCACTTGACTCCAGAGCCTGGCACTCCACAATATTGCCTTCCTGACCTGAGGGTAAAACTTCACTTGGGGGAACCTCTAATGCCAAGGCTCTGGTCACCCCAGTTTTCTATGTAAAATCAGCAGACTTTCTCTCCACCTGTAGAAAACACAGAGGTGCCACTCAATTCAGTAGGTATAAACTTTCCTACAGTAGCTACAAATTCTTTGCTGTCTTTGGGTAGCGGCGATGCTTTGGCTGGTTTAAAGGACTAAAGGCACATAAAGACAGTCTAAAAAGAATCAGGATTCTGGAGAACTATGATAGACGCTGTGCAGGGCATGTCTGGGGTAAATGAGGATTTTCATACCAATTTTTAAATGATAGCGACATTTAAAACTTGAAAAGGGAAATTTAAGGCAAACAGCAAAAATTATTTTTCCCACTGCTCTTACAGAACTCATTACTTTACGCTGCTTCACAAAAGTGTTCGAGTTCCTTCGTGGATGGTCGAGTTATACAGGGTTAGGAAGAGAAGTGACAGTGCTGGCCTTTTCAGGCTGGAAACTGACGCTCTCTGCCAGCAAACATATCCCTTGGTGTCGCTGTTGAGGTCAGATTACAAGGTTGGATGGAGGGTAGATAGAGAGGAGCTGGGGATAGTTATATGCAGATTTTTGACTGGGTGTAAGATCAGGAGAAGGCAATGGCACCCCACTCCAGTACTCTTGCCTGGAAATTCCCATGGATGGAGGAGCCTGGTAGGCTGCAGTCCATGGGGTCGCAAAGCCTCAGACACAACTGAGCGACTTCACTTTCACTTTTCACTTTCATGCACTGGAGAAGGAAATGGCAACCTACTCCAGTGTTCTTGCCTGGAGAATCCCAGGGACGGGGGAGCCTGGTGGGCTGCCATCTATGGGGTTGCAGAGAGTCGGATACGACTGAAGTGACTCAGCAGCAGCAGAAATGATGTCGTTGGAGGTCCAGGAATGACCCTCTACTCTGCAGAGAACACTTGGAGAGAGCGCACCGCCTCAGACCTGCACAATTCATGACAACTGAGCATCACGTGGCCTCTTGGTTGGAACAATAGGTTTTCTCTCCCCAGCTCAACATTCCCTGCATGAGTTTCTGAAAACTTAGTTGCTCATTTCGGATTAGACTTAGTTGCCTTGGCTGCTGGCCAGAATGGTAAAGAGGCTTCCCCTCATGTGCCAAATCCAACTGATTAGGAGGATCTGCCTGGAACTCTATGTTGAAAAGTTCTGAGGGAGGACCATCGACAGATGTATAACATACTTGTTTTTTATGAATTTGATGTTATCTACAAGAAGCTTCTGAGATGATAACTCCATGGCTAGTAACACAATGGAATATTATTAGTTTATCCACTAATCCAAGTATTTACAAAGTCAGTGACAGGAAACATTTTGTCAGAACCAAACCGTAGTAAGATATTTGGAAAAGACAGGTAGTGGCTAACATGCTTAACATAGAAATTTCTTTTAACTCTTATAAAAAAAAAAAGAACTTTAATGAATTCATACTTACCGGATCCCCTCCAGAAGCAAAAGAAATAGACTGCATATGATGATTTGCAATAATCTGGAAAACACAAGTTAAACATATATGATGCTACAAACTAATTATTCCTAGTTATATACCATCTGACAGCAATGTACATACATTTGTTTGTTTTGATTTTGCCTGCCCAACATCCCTTTGGAAACCACTCCATCCAAGTTCTATAATAATCTTATTTAGATCAGGAGGTTCATGTGGGTTTGATCTTATGGCATCTTACTGCCCCCTCCCCTTGAAGCAGGACAAATGATCCACTCCTAGCACATCAGAAAACACCATCCATCTAGATACAGCAAAGACAATCAACATCTCTGAGGAGGAACTGAGGAGAACAATAGGAGAAAATGCATCTCTCCCTGTCATTTAATATCTTAGTACAAGCCCAAAGCTTCTAGGAGTCATCTTTTGCTATCATGAGGGAAAAGTCTGCTAGAAAATTATTTTTCTCTGGAGAAAAATCAAAGCTGAGAGTCAAAAACAGTAAAAAGGCAGGAGGTAACATTTGCTTCATCACTTCAACCAATACATTCCCCCCTCCCTTTATTTTTTATGTATTTTTTTCTAGTTTATTTATTTTATATGTTACTTTGACTTGAGTTTCAGTCATTTGCCACCATTATTACTAAGGTGCTACCATTAAGAGTTTCAATATGAAGTAAGGCTATCCAAATAAACCGAATAAGTTAGCTAAGATTGTCTCTTTTACTTGAGATTCTAGGCTTCCTTATTTGGAAACCACAGTGTAATGACCAATTTGCAGAGACCTATTTGTCATACTCTTTTAAAAATTCGTTAAATCAACTATGTATCAATTGACTAATCCTGCCTTCAGATTTCTGTAACAGAATCTAACAGTTCTACTCTTAGATGCATATCCAAAAGAACTGTGTAAAATACATATCCCAAAAGATCTCAAGAAAGATAACCACTGTCTTGCTCATAATACCCCAAACTGGAAACAATACCAGTGATGATCACTGTGATATTCAAACATGGGACTACTACACAGCAACAACGTATTTCTTGGGCAAAAGAAGCCAGACACAAAGACTGTATGCTGCATAGCTGAATTTATATCAAGTTCAAAACCAGGCAAAATTATTTCATTCTGTTTGAAGTCATGATAGTAGTGGCTTTGGGGGCAAAGGAAGAGAAAACAAGTGGTTTTCTGGGATCCTGCAATTGATGTTCCTTGATCTGGGTAGTAGTTAACACATAACAAATTCATTTTGTGATAATCAAGCTATACATTTACAATTTATGCACTATTCTATATTTGTTTTCTATATTTATATTTCAGTTTAAAATGATTACTAAAAACAAAATCAATATACAGAGATCAACTTCATTCCCATACACCAGGAACAGCCAATCTGACATTGTATGGGGAAGAGGGAAGAGGTATATTTTACAAGAGAACCTAAGTATATAACTAATAAGAATTACATAAAACTTTTTGGGAAACTTCAGTGAAGAGTATAAATAACATATGAACATGAAGAAAGACATATATCACCTTTATGGATGAGAAGACAATATTATAAAGACATCAATTCTCCCCCAAATTAATTTATAAACTCCATACAATTCCAATAAAAATTCCACCAGTGCCATTCAGGGAACTTTTTAAGCTACTTCTAAAATTCACACTGGAAGAATAAATGTGCAAGAAGAACTGAGGCAATTTTTTAAAGAACAAAGAGAAAAGATTTTCCTTATTATTAAGATGTATTATAAAACTATAGTAATTCATTAGACTACAAAGACTAAACAGGACTGACACTTTTGTGCTCTTTTAGCCTATGATAAATGTGGCACCAAACAGCAGACAAAAGGACAAGGGATTAAATTAGCGGAGTCAGCTGAATCAGCTACATATATGAAAAATATAAAAATAAATCCTGTCCTTATGATATTTATAAATAAATGTTTGAACCACAAAAGAGTCATACAGACATTAAAAGACAGATAAAAGATTATGCTTAAGTTCTCTGAGGTAGGCAAATCCATCCTAATTTCTTTAAAAAAAGACATACAGGAAAAAAACTTTTAAATTTGACTACATGAAAGCTTATTTTAAAACTTTTGTATAAGAAAAGATCTCCAAAACAAGAAACTACAGGCAAAGAGAATATATTTGCAACATGTGAAACAAAGTTTTCACACAGAGTTTATAAAAAATTCCTACATCAATAAGAAAAAAGATAAACCCAAAATAAGATCATTTAATTTTCAGAAGTAATAAAAATGTTCAATAAACATACTGAAAGATAACCTGCAAAGAAAATCAAGACTATAAAAAATAAAACAAGACACCATTAAATTGACAAAGTTGTTAAAGTTCAACAAAATCATGTGTAGCAGGGGTGTGGATATTCTTGAACACCACTGCCTAGTGCTTAAATTTGTACAATAACTTTCAGAGGAATTTCACGTTTATTAAAACTAAAGTTTGCATACCCTGTAATTTCACCTTTCCACTTCTAAGTTTTTACTAGAGAGAAGTATTGGCACAAGAAGATATTCATTTACCCATACAATACAAAAAAAAAAAATTCTTTGTGCATAGTTAAGTCAACTACAGTAGAGCTACACAAACAGAATACTATGAAAACATATGTCTGTGTATACTAACCGCTAAATCTACGAGATTTAGGGGTTTTTTGCTTTTTTATAAGTTGAAGGCAATTATGTAAGACATGTTAAAAAAAAAATAAGATTTTTCCATGAGGACTTAAAAGATTCATATAAATGCGCAGGAAAAGATTTAAAGAACACACACCAAATTAAGTGAAGTCACCTCCTGCGGGGGAAAAAAATGGGCCCATGTATTTCTTCTCTGCATATTTTTTAAAGAACACCGATAATATGCTTATTTGTGAATTTAACATTTTTTAAATGAGAAAAATAGAAGAGAGGGATGGATGAGTTCTTAATATGCTGATATATGGCTGAGAACACCGTGTGGTTTTCAGGTGCAGATTTAGCGGTTATTAGCGCAGAGATAGGAGAAGGCAATGGCAACCCACTCCAGTACTCTTGCCTGGCAAATCCCATGGACGGAGGAGCCTGGTAGGCTGCAGTCCATAGCGTCACCCAGAGTCGGACACGACTGAAGCGACTAGGCAGCAGCAGCCCAGAGATAAACTTAGTTAAAACCTTGGAGCAGATGCGACTGCCTGGGGATGGAGGAAAGAGGAGCACCAGAAAGAGGATAGCGAGAAAGGAGAGGGGCGAGAGGGGAGGAAGATTAAGGGGTCTTCAGTTCAGTTCAGCCGCTCAGTCGTGTCCGACTCCTTGCGACCCCTGGACTGCAGCACGCCAGGCCTCCCTGTCCATCACCAACTCCCGGAGTTTATTCGAACTCATGTCCATTGAGTCGGTGATGCCATCCAACCATCTCATCTTGTCGTCCCCTTCTCCTCTGGCCCTCAATCTTTCCCGCCTTCTGTAAGGGGTCTTACAAAAGGCATATAGAGTATTTTCAAGTTTATAGCATCACAAGCAGCAGAACGGTTAGGTAAGATGCCAAGCAATGCACAGCCCTAGGTCTGAAATTCGAACGCATGGAGGGCAGACCACCGAGCACTGGGAATGTCCCCCAGAGGGGGATGGGGGGCACTCAGTTCAGTCCAGTCACTCAGTCGTGTTCGACTCTTTGCGACCCCATGAATCGCAGCACGCCGGGCGCCCCCACCCCGCGCCGCCGTCCATAACCAGAGCAGCGCTTTGAGCAGGAGGCGGTGTTTGGGGGTCGCGCACACGCACGAGGTCACGCAAGCGCACGGCGCTTGCGCAAGCGCACAACCGCACGCCCGCGTATATCCGAGCTTGTGGAAAACGAACGACTGGTGAGGAGGTTGAGCTGCTTGCACTATGTCTGAAATGAACGAGCTGTCCGAGCTCTATGAGGAGAGCAACGATCTGCAGATGGATGTGATTCCTGGTGAGAGTGACCTTCCGCATATGGAGGTAGGCGCCGGGAGCCGGGAGCTATCCCTGAACCCCTCCCGCGCCGGGGCCCCGCCACAACTGGAGGAGGAAGGCCCAATGGAGGAGGAGGCGGCCCCGCCAATGGCGGAGCCGCAGGGGCCCCGAGGCCTCGCTAGCCGGCCCAGCCCTGGGGAGCAGCCAGGCCAGATCGCGGGCCCTGATTTCGAGAGCGAGGACGAGGGCGAGGAATTCGATGACTGGGAGGACGACTATGACTATCCGGAAGAGGAGCCGCTCAGTGGTGCGGGCTACAGGGTATCGGCGGCCCTTGAAGAAGCCAACAAGATGTTTCTGAGAACCTCTAGAGCCAGAGAAGCAGCTCTGGATGGCGGGTTTCAGATGCATTATGAGAAGACCCCGTTTGATCAACTGGCTTTTATCGAAGAGCTTTTTTCACTTATGGTTGTCAATCGTCTGACCGAAGAACTCGGCTGTGATGAGATCATTGACAGAGAGTAGTTCAATGCTGTTAAGAGAGGAGGAAGCTGCTTGAGGAGAGACCCAGCATTCCACTGTCTTTTGGGTTCATTCCAAATAGTTCTGTGCCAATGAAAAACAATCTTCCCCCTCAAAAAAAAAAAAAATTTTTTTTTTTTTTTTTGCAGAGTAGAATAAGGTAGTGACTGCACAGTTATGAAAAGGGAAGAAAATTGTTAAAGAAGAGTATCTTAGTACTGTTGAAACCTGTTTTCAAGAATGTCCAGAGACACTTATGGCTTTGACTTTGTAATTTCCTTGCACTGAAGAAGATAATCTTTCATGTTTCACTGTAAGGAATGGCTTTGCAAGAATAAATTATGACCAGGACAGACTGCCAGTACCAGAGCCCACTGATGATAATTATATGAGAAAAAGTAACTGATGTATCCACCTTAGGACATAAGATGTCTCTGAGTTATTTGGACTGAAAGCATATTGAGAAAACTTTAAAGATTCAATTTTGTGATCTATCCGAGCTGTGGTTAAGGCTAAATTTTTAGTGTAAAATAAATCTTCTACCGAGTATGCTTCAGTATCTCAAAGGATAATCTAGTCCCAAAAGAAGTATGTGTCTTGTGTGCTATATCTTAAAATGTGTTTCCAAGAACAACTGAGATTTTGTTTGTACATATATCTTGATCATTTTTAAAGCTACTGTAATCTTTAATTCAAGAAAATTCATTGCCTTGAACATATTTAAAAGTCAAAACTTAAGAAGTCCTTAAAAAAGTTTCAAATTTAGACTGTAAAATGTACATGAAGGTACAAAGAACACAAACTCTTGAAACATCAGTATATACTAGAGAATTTTCTGTTTCACTTGCTCTCTTTTTTCATTTAACTCTACAGGCAAAAGACTCTGGTTGAACTTCATAATGTAAGAACTGTTAAATGAACATTGTCCAGTAAAAGGAAAGCCCTAAATCTAAAAAAAAGACACTATGAACAACCCTTAAGAGTTTTAAAGGGTTTTCTGCCCAGAAATCCACCTCAGTATCTGAAGTTTCCCTCTGTCTCCTCTTCTAATTAAGCTTGTTTTTGGTTATGCACCAGCATTCAAGATAATAAAGATTTCTTGTTCTCTGTATTTTATTTGTTTGTCTAATTGTATACACACTTTCTCTAATTCTACTTTTTACTTGCTATACTGTTTGATTGTGTGATTGCAACCATTTTATGATTTAAATTTAATGACTTTATAATGGAAAGTGCTCCAGCTTCAAATACCACATTACAAATTAATTGGTAAATTAAACTTAGTAAATTCCTATAAGAGAATTTGCGAAGCTGGGAAAACCTGCTAAATCAGTAAGCATCTCATGGTGGTTAGTAAGATGCTGAAGTTCTATGAATAATAGAAGGCTGTGCCCAGTGAAACTGAGTATACCAGCATGTCTTAAGATCAATAAAAAGGTACCAAATGTTTTTGCTGCATTATGGCAGTAAAGGATACATCCAATATAACAGGACAACTCAGAGCCTTACTTATGTTGCAGTCATCCTGTCTTTTAGGGAAGGGGGTTCTTTTCTGTATAATACAGGGCTGACATGGATGATCATAATTCAGACAATAGCTTGGCAGGGAGAGGAGCGATAGATGGGGGAAGACTAAAAAGCAGGTTAAACACTGGCACTTAAATTTTAATCTAACTGGTCTCCCATGGCTCACTTCTTTGCATTTTCAAACAGCTTATAGATGCAATACGAGTCTGGATAGATAGCTGCTTGTATGATGTGAATTAATAGGACTCCGGACAAAGAAAAGTGCCAATATGTGTGAAATGACTAGTTGCATTTATCTCCAGATAAGATGACAGGAAATAGGTTCAGAAAAAAACACATCTACAAACTACAAGTGTTACTCTATTTCTCTTAGAAATTGAGTAGGGAGCAAGAGCAAGGGGAAAGAAAACTACTCCCTGTTAGGTTTGAAGGCTCATTTAGAGAAAGACTTGGACTCTAACTCTTTTGATGGTTTGTTAGTCTTAAAAATAGGCAATAACTTAAGAGATTGCTGACATTAATACTTGCTAATATTTACTCAAAGTAGAGAAGGGCAGTATTTTTAAACATTACAGTTACCACAGACTGAAACCAAGCCTACCTAACTTGAACCTAGGCTCCACCGCTTACTAGCTCCGTAACAAGAGATTAATCTCTGCCTCAGGGTCCTGAATTGAAAATACGAATACTTGAATGAACCGTATACATTGTGAGAATTAAATGAAGATATATGCTGCTGCTAAGTCGCTTCAGTCGTGTCCAAGTCTGTGTGACCCCATAGACAGCAGCCCACCAGGCTCCTCAGTCCCTGGGATTCTCCAGGCAAGAATACTGGAGTGGGTTGCCATTTCCTTCTTCAAATGAAGATATATACATCTATATAAATAGGTAAACTAAAGAAAGGAGTTCTGGGGAAATTCTAAGCCTGTTTGATGTAGGGAGTGGTAGAGATGAGGAGTCGGGGAGAGAGAAGTTAAACTTCTGTGTGCAGTGTGATTTGTGGAGAACTTTCTAGGTCTATCCATACTTAGGTAAATGTTTGCTTACATCGGATGTCTCACATTGGCTCCCTTCGAGGACACAGATCTATTTTGTTTGGCTCATGCTTATAATTTTAATTTCTTAAAGACCAACATCTCATAATTCATAGAGATCAGTAAAACTCCCAGATTTCCATCTTTTTCCCACCAAAAGTAGAGGAAGGTCTGGCAGCCCTTGATCTATAGTCATATGGGACTGGCCTTTAGGCAGGGGAAGTATTCTGTTTGCCATGTTCCCCAGCTTTTCTCCCCACTGTGGAGGACAAGTGGCACTCATCATCTATCACCCTTGCACCGTTGTGTTTTCATGAACGCAGACAGTTTGCATTACCTACCTGGCCTCTAGGTATTTGAATTGCCTCTCCTAGAGATAAAAGATTTCTCCATTTTCTGCCTGTTTTACCTTGTTATCTATTACCCTTCTCAATTTCAGTAGCTGTTAAGAAGTCAGTGAGGAGTATAGAAATGAGTAAAGAAATAGAACGGGAGCTGCTGAGACTGACATTTCTTAAAACCTTATTAAAGCATGCCAAGGAAGTCCGCTGCTTGAATTTTTAAAACGAGAACTAAAAAAAAAAACCCTGTAACTTGCTTTTCCAAAATGTTTTTTCCCATTTCAAAATACGAAGTTTTAAAGATTGTAAGCATTGCGTGTTTCTGTGTTTAATATAATCATTTTCTGCCTCTGAGGTTCTGTGAAACATTTTCTGGGAGCAAATGGTTACATTCTTGATGTTCTCAGTGAAGGAAGATAAACATGAACCATCTGACCCATAAGTGTTCTGTCCTGTATGAATGTATCTATAAATTTGAAGCTATGTTTTATTTCAGTCCAAAGTATATCTTAGAATTTGAGGGGGTGGTATTTGTATTTATCTCAGAACTTCAAAGGATATTTTTTTTTTAAGGAAAATTTAATAAGTCATTTTCTCATGCTATATCCAGAAGGTCACTTTTCTGCTGCCTTTATCCCTGGGACATTTTAGCTGCCCTTTTAATGGGGTCTATAAAACATCTTGAGTTTAAGCATCCAGAGTGGCACATCTTTTTTACACACCCCCAACTCCACCCACTCCCCGTGGCTATTCTCCCCAGGTCTTCAAAATAGTTCAAAACTATTTTTAAAAATCAGCCCCTGAGCCTGATAACAATGAGATCCTAACTTTGGTCCCCACTCTAGCAGTGGGCTGAACAGAGCTCCTTCAACACCAGCAGGGTAGAAAGGTTGGGAGCCACTCCCCAAAGCACCTCTGCTGTAACTACTGGTGATAGAAGCCACCTATGCCCAGTGTCCCTCCTTCTATTTGCCTAAAAGATTATGGATATATTGTACCAGCTCTAATTGCAGTGGCCTGGAAAAGAGTAGTGGAGGGAGGAGAGATTTTGAGAACAACTTATGCCCCCACCATACACAACACAACCCTATACTCAATGAAAGCATATACAACGAAAAGCAATGGTACCAGAGCTGTAACATTCACATGAGTGAAAACTAAAAACAAATTTTACAGCCACAGATATCTTGAGGACAAAGCACCTGAAAGACTGAATGTTTTGCCTTCCACCCATATAGGCTGCATCTTCCAAGGACAGCCCCAAATGTTCTGTTGTCAGGTACCAATGGTATGCCTCTCTTAGATATCCAGTTATGACCCAATTAATCCATTTTAAACTATTTCATATTAAACATTTTCTTCTGTGGTGTTTTATACTACTGGGTAAACAATGTTATTTTATTCTGCTTTCGAATTTAAAAAATAAAGCAAACCTCAAAACCACAAGTGAATTTTTTGGCCAGAAAATAGAAATACAAACATTTACAACTGTACTTATATGTTACTGATTATTTTGTAATTTTACATATTACAATATGCTTTCCCTGCTAAGTACTGAGTATATGAAAAGGCCTCAAGGAAGAATGTTTGAGTAAAAAATAATAATAGGTACCATGTAAGGGTCCTGTTCTGTTGATTTATATCCATGATCTTACTTAATCCTCTAAGTAACCCCACAGACACATTCTGTTGCTAAACTGATCTTCTTAGAAGCTCCATGAATAAGAACTCATTTCACTGATGATAAGAATTGAGTGGGAAGATGACTTGCTTGTTAGTGGCAAATCAGGCTTTCTACCTGTATGTGACATCAAAGCCTCTTACTGTTTTTTCAGTGCCAAGTACACAATGAACCTTCTATGAGTCCCTGAACAATAGCACTTCACACAGTAAAACCTTAAATACTAAGAAATTCAAATCATTACATATTAGACAAAGAAAAATTAGAGTCTAGCATACATAAGGGAATTTAGTTTAAAAAATAAAAAGTCAAAGGATGTCCTAGTTTAAAGTACACATTTAGCCCAGTGACTGTGTATCTTTTAAATTTGCTTCAGCAATGCTGTTTTTTAAGAAATAACATTTACAATGAGAATTCGGCCACACCATAGCACCATAAATCATCAAAGATGACAAAGTTGTTTATACAATAACATTCAAGAAGGCTTTTCAATCGCGAGGGTTGAAAGAAAATGTTTTCTGCTTAAATTTTGGTTAGCTAGAACACTGGCCCTAACATTACCCTTCTCTTCTGTCCTTCATCTGTATCCCCGGTCCTGATGAAGGAATTGCTTTCTCTTTGGGGCAGGGTGGTGGAGAATAATAAATGACTGGCTTGAGAATATTCCAAATGGTATTTACTATGAACTGTGCCTTCGTTCTTATTAACAAAGCCAATTAAGTAGGGGCAAGTATTAGGCAGTTAAATATCCCAGTGATGGCTTAATAATACCGTTGTTCTAATTATTGTTATACATAAATCCTTGGCAGATATTTTCCCCCATGTCTTATTAAGTTTTAGGCACACTGTCTGAAACTTTATTCTTTTTAGTATGCCTAGACTGTTCTAGAAGAACAGAAGATATGTTAAACTATAAATGATACTCATAATCTTACCTGTTGGTTGTCAAGATTCATCAGTGTGAGACTGCATGTTGAGATGGTCAGTTTTATATTCATTCCCGAAAACTGAAGATTACTTTTTCCAAGAACTGTTGATAGGAACTTAGCTGGAGGCTTTAAAAATAACAAAACAACATTCTAAGTTACAGATTTTGTTACAGAAGGAATATTTATGTTTTTTTTAAATGTTAAAAATGGGACAAAGCCCACACGCTTCCTTTCTATTTTACTTTAAATAAATCAAGTGAGATGGAATGCTTTTTTAATATAAACTTTTTAAAATTGAAATGCAGCAAAACTCTTGTGTAAGTAGTGAAATCTGAGCCCTCAGACTTTTTCTCATACATTCCCTTCTCCCCAAGTGTTGGGAGTAGGGGCATACTTTATATAAAAGGAATTCCCGCGAGAGTTTGGATTAACTGAATTCACAAGTCATCTTGAACACCACAAATCTAAAAAAAAGAGAAAAAGTTGCTGCCTAAGTTTTTTGTGATGATTAAAAGAGTACAAAAACCACAACATGCCAAAACTTATGAAACACAGGGAAAGCGGTGCTTTTATAACTACAATATAACATTATAAATTATAATTTATAGGTATAAACACATACTAAAAAAGAAAGCTCTCCAATCAACAACCTAACTTAGGGAGTGGGAGGAGGGACAAATTAGGAGATTCGGAGTAACACATATACTATCTAAAAACAGATAACCAACAAGAACCTACTGTTTAAAGCACAGGAATCTATACTCAATATCTTGCAATAATCTATAAGGGAAGAGAATCTGAAGAAGAAATATGTATATATACATATACATGTATAACTGAATTACTGTGCTATACACCTGAAACAAACACAATATTGTATTTCAGCTATACTTCAATAAAAAATTTTAAACCAACCTAAATTTACAATTTAAAGAAATCAAAAAAGTTTATAAGTTAAAGTTAGCAGAAGGCAAGAAATAATAAAGATTAGAGCAGAGATAAATAATATAGAGACTAGAAAAACAATATAGAAAATCAGAGAAATCAAAAGTTGGTTCTTCAAAAAGATCAACCAAACTGACAAACCTTTAGCTAAATAAGTTAAGAAAAGAAAAAAGAGAAGACAAATTAGAAAGATCAGAAATGAAAGTGGGGACTATACTACCAATTCTATGGAAGTAAAAGGACTGTAAGAGAATACTATAAACAACTGTATGTCAACACACCGGATTACTTAGATGAAATGGACAAATTTCCAGAAACATAAAACCTACAGAGACTAAATCACAAAGAAATAGAAAATCTGGGTAGACCTATAACTAGTCGGACAGAAGAAAGACAAGAAAGCAAGCAAGAAAAAAAGGGGAGGGAGGTAGGGATAGATGAGAGGAGGGAGGGAGAGGGAAGGAAGGAAGGGAAAATAACAAGGGCTGGCAAGGATGTGGAGAAATTGAAACCCTTGTGCACTATTAGTAGAAATGTACAATGGTACAACAGCTTATTGAGGGTAGCAGCTCCTCAAAAAACTAAAACTAGAATTACCATATGATCTAGCAATTCTTTCCAGTACTCTTGCCTGGAAAATCCCATGGACAGAGGAGCCTAGTGGGCTGCAGTCCATGGGGTCGCTAAGAATTGGACACGACTGAGCGACTTCACTTTCACTTTTCACTTTCATGCACTGGAGAAAGAAATGGCAACCCACTCCAGTGTTCTTGTCTGGAGAATCCCAGGGACGGAGGAGCCCGGTGGGCTGCCGTCTCTGGGGTCACACAGAGTCGGACACAACTGAAGTGACTTAGCAGCAGCAGCAGCAGCTAGCGATTCTGCTTCTTATTATATATCCAAAAGAACTGAAAGCAAAGACTTAAACAGATATTTGTACATCCATGTTCAGAGCATCATTAGTCACAATCGTTAAAACGTGGAAGTAACCCAAGTGTCCATCAACACTTGGTGAATAAGCAAAATGTGATATATACAATGAAATATTATTCAGTCTTAATTAGGAGGGAAATTTTGACATATGCTACAGCATGGATGAACCATGAGGACATTATGTGAGGTAATGTGAAATAAGCCTATCACGATATGACACTCCATGATTCCACTTATATGAGATAATTAGAGATAGAAAGTAGAATGGTGGTTGCCAGGGGCTGGAGAAGGGGAGCGATGGAAATTTATTGTTTAATGGGTATAAACTTTCTGTTTTACAAGATAAAAAGAGTTATGGGCTTATTCCCATTAAATTGTTTAACTAGATTGTGTAAAATAACTTCATTGCTTAATATGAAATTACAAAGTGAAGGCTTGAGGAAAATGGGCTTTTTTAGAAGCAAACAATTCTAAATATATTCTGTTCTTCAAATAAATGATTTTCTTTCTTAAAAATAAAAGAGTAATGCAGATAGACAGGGGTGATGACTGAGCAACAATATGAATGTATTCACTGAACTATACACTTAGAAATGGTTACAATGGTAAATGTTATGTGTATTTTAACACAATTTTTCAAATTGTGAAGAAAAAGAATATTAAAAATATGAAGTGCATAGAAGAGTCCCTGGCATGTATTAAGTACTCAATAAATCCTCAGGAGTAGGCAATGGCAACTCACTCCAGTATTCTTGCCTGGGCAATCCCATGGACAGAGAAGCCTGGCGGGCTACAGTCTGAGGGATTGCAAAAAGTTGGCCACAGCTGAGTGCACATGCACATTCTGTACAAATCTAGCTACCAAGGAATTAACTCAGTAATTTCTCTTTTTTCTTTACATGTTTACTTTCTGGAAAGATGATAGCCTGGTTTGCTTTATTTTGTTTTTCAGTGTGGACTCCCACTAATCCTGAAATGGGAAAGTCTTAAGTGAATAAGACTGTTCGTTGGGATCATCCAGTCACAACCTCTTATTTGAAGAGGTTATGAGAGGCAGGAAGAGGTTAGAGGCTATAGACAGATCATGGGTTCTGTCAAAGAAACTACTAATAGTAGTTCTAATAGAATTCAAGGGCCATTCATCAAAGTTTCCTGTACTATGTGGCTCACTTGAGTCACTCTGGGTGACAATGGATTCAGCCTTAAGAAATAATGAGCAATGATAAAAATATGAGGCATGGATTTCCCTGGTGATCCAGTGGATAAGACTCCATGCTTCTAAGGCAAGGGACATGTGTTTGATCCCTGGTCTGGGAACTAGGATCCCAAATGCCTTGCGGGGTGGCCAAAAAAAAATGAGACAGGGTGGTATGTAATAGAGCACTAAGCTAAGACTGAAAACCTGGCTTTAACAGTTGGCACTGACCTTGATCATTCTAGTAACTCAAGGCAAGTCTCTTTGAGCCACAGTTTAGAAGCTAGCAAAATGAGAGAGTTTTTCCTGGGAGATCTCTAAAAACCCTTCCCCTCTTAAACAATCTACAGTTCTATAACTGATATGGCTATCTTAAGAGCCTTTGAATCTCTCCTTTGGACTTCAGAGCAACTATTCTAGGTTTAATAACTTAATACATAATTGGCAGAGACATATTAATACACCTTTTGTTACCCAAACAAGATTGACCAGAGTGTTGCATTATTCAGTCACATAACAAATCACTGGCCGCAGGCATTTGTTTCTGCAAAAACTCCTGGTCGGTCATGTGCTAATACAATAATACTAACTACCATTATCATTGAAAGCTTATGTAACCCAGACACCATGTTAAAACACGGTGATGCACACATCACTTCATTTAATTCTTACCTAACTCTATAAAGTATGTGCTATTTTCTCCCATTTTATAGATGAGGAAGCCAAGGATCCAGAAGGTGAAATGACTTGTTCAAGGTCACACAGTTACTAGGGGCAGAGACAGCGTTTAAATCCAAGTCTAACATCAAGGCTTGTGCTTTCTTTCAGCATAAAAAGCTTCTTCTACCCATTTACTATCCTACTGCTACCAGCACCCATGTTTCCATTTGAAAATAGGCCATGGAGTCTTAAAAGCCTAAAATGTTAAACTGCAGAATACATACATTATAAAATATTGAAATTGGAAGGTACCAAAACTGGTCATTTTGTCAACAACTTAACTTACAGAAACAAAAATGAAGTTTCTTACAGAGATGCGATGCCATGCTCAAAGCAAAGTAAAGACCCAGCCCTGCAACCAGATTTTTTCTAACTTGGAAAGACTCAGGTGCTTTCTCCACTCTGTCCCTCCAGGCATCACCATTTCAGACAATGTCTGACAAATCAGAAAATTTAAAGGAGAACAACTTTGAGCGCATCTCAGATAGCATACCAACTAATCAAGGCTATTCTGGACCTTGGGTCATGTGGTGGAGTGAACAAACAACTATTTCAATATTATCTTTCTTTCCCATAGTTAGGGAAATATAAAACAAAAAAAACCACACCATTATTTATTTACCTTTCTCTTTTTAATGGCTCCATTTGCCCCAGGGACAGCTTCACACAGGCAACTTATTGCTTCCCTATAGAAGAGAAACCATATAAAGACTCAGCAAACTATCAAGTACATAGTAAATGTTCAATAAACGTTAGCAAGTTGTTATGACCAAAATGTACACTCAGATAATGATGAGTCTGACATAAAGGGCCTCCTCCACTCCACAGGAGAAAACTGAGCTTAATCTCACCACAGCTCAAATCCAAGAAGATCCAGCAACTCTCTAATTCTGAAAAATTGCTTTATAATAAGGAGTAGCATATTCACCTTCATTGTCTGTTTCCCTTGGGTTTTCAAGGTTGGCTTTCACCACTGTTCATTTCTAACCAAAAAGGATGGATGGGACTTTACTGTCTGGGAATATTTCACAGTTTTATCTTTAGCAAAATCCCCTGTGGGGTTGTGAATAAAAAGCTTCATAGCATCTCATCGCTAAAAACAATTAAATACAAAAGAATCCAACACTAGAGGAAGTTTAAAAGGATCGGGAGAGAATTAAACTTCAAGGTGGTCTCAAATGGAACCTTATTGACTAAGTTACTGCTACAGGCCATTGAGCTTTCATGTAATTTCACAGAAGAAAAGAAAATCAATAGCAAATTTCCTCCTTTGCTTATTTTTCTGCCCTTACTATATATTGCACTTCCTGAGAGAAAAGCACCACTCAAAGAGGGAGTTGCTCCTTAATGGAAGTGGTAAACATACTGGCGCCCTCCTCTCCAGAAATGCAGTTATAACTAAGAGCTTTTGTCTCTGGGACTCAGCATTCAGAACCAACCCGAGCTTTCCCTTGGCGTAATCTGAACCTTCGCCTGTGGCTTTCAACACACATATTAAACTTTTCACAAAGCAAATGAAAATCTCTAAGCTCCTTCCAGACCTACTGGACATCATCATTAAATTAGTACACACACACATATTATTACAGTTTTTATATATATTAGATTTCATGAAAATATTTTCTATGAGATGTTTTGATTTTCAAAGGAAGGGAGATGCAGAGAAAGGAATGCAGATCCATTAATAATAAATATGGATTAGACAGACAAAAAATAGAGATCTATATATAGCTCTATACATTAGTAGTGCAGAGCTATGTACGCAACATAATTATCTGCAACAAATGGATAAAGCAGTTTTTTGATTTAGCATATTTATTGTTTCTCCAGGATTCCAACCTTGTTCTCTGGAGTCAAACAAGACAGCTCTGAGAGTTGGGCTCTTTTGTTTGCTTGGCTGGATGATGGTTTGAGTTATCTTAATGTTAGTCAGTAATTGATGAGACACATCTAATTGATCTGAACCAGCCTACAGCGTTGCCTAAATAACTAGACCTGGCACCCTTGTTGTTGGTATTTAACAAAGAGGGATTATGGGAAAGGTGTTCTTAGATCCTGTACTCCGTGAGAGCCAGTTAGGGTGCTTTGGTCTAAAAAGCTCCCTGTAATTGGGTTGAAATAAAAGTATAAACAAATGTGGACCCTGATGTTGCCAAGTATAATAACAATTATTATTAGAAGTAGCAATTTTTATAAGTTTTATGAAGCGCTTTCCCAGGCACTGTTTTCTTGATTCTTGTTCTAACTGTCAATAACATCTAACAAAATGTAAAGTTGTGAATTTGGATAAAGGGAATACTTTATAGGATGAGCATCCCTCAAGAAGAGTTTGGAAGGGTGAGCCTTCCTGGCAGGGTGGAATTGGGAAAATTCAGACAGAGGGAAGAGCATGTGTGAAGATACTCAAACATAAATAATTACAGCATGTGGGGAGCTACAGTACTTTGATACTGCAGGTGGACAAAGTGTAGTAGAAACAAGAATGAGTAAGAGCCAAGAGATGGGATTAGAGTCTGAAAACATTTTCTGAATAAAGCCAGATAGTAAATATTTTAGACTTTGTTCTGTTGCAACTACTGAACTCAGCCATTGGAACTTAACAACAGCAGTAAACAACATGCAAACAGATGAACACAGCTGTGTTCCAATAACTTTATTTCTAAAAACAGGTAGCTGGCCATATTCAGCCAAGGACCATAATTTGCCAACTTCCTGATTAGATAATTCATATGAAAGGGGTTAGAAATAATTCAGTTTTAAAAACAGGAAAATGTTAACATTCAGCATAATTTTAGAACTAAAAATTGAAACAACTGTAAGATACTTGCTCCACTCTCATTAATTTCACACACAGAAAGAAAATTACAAAGCCAGTATTGATAGAAAAAAGGGAATAATTCCACTTCAGGTATATTTATCCACTGCTGGTGGCCTTATTTAGTATTAATATAAAAGATGACAAATGTCATAATATTTATCAGAGTTTTTGACAAAGAAGGAAGAATTTGTATTGAAACAGCATTGAGTAGTTATGTAAAAGAAACATTCATTTTAGAGTAAAAAAAACAACCCCAACAAAACAAATCAACATAAATATTGCCATTTGCAATGTTAAATATTAGGACTGTAGAAATATGGAGGGAATCTACATAAATTAGCGGGAAAAAAGAACTTGGAATAGCATATGCACATTGGTAGCAGCTATATAAAGTTAATTCTGTATAAACAGGGACATAGAAAAAGCATTAAATAGTAACTTGATTTAGAGGGTTTTTTTATGTGTGTGATTTGCTGTTTCCTGTTTTTTATTCTATTTATGCTTAGATGTAAACAGTGTTTTGTTTTTCTTCATTGTTCAATTGATTATACTCTTTTAAAATATTCAAAAGAACGTAAGTTAGTTCTTCAGCAAAAGTTTTGCTCCTGTATTGTGGAGATGTGAGGGCATGTCAACAATGTCCCTATGGAGTGACACAGCCTGTCTGTCTTTTGCCAACAACTGCAGAGGTCAGAGAGTGTTCATGTTACAGATAATAAGAGACCTTTATTTCTCTTGTTCCCCTCCCAGCTTACCCTTTAATGCCTCCATCTTTATAGCCACTAAGACCAGATTTTTCTTTTCAGTTTATTTGGTAGACTTGTTGATTTTCACTCTCCAAAGTTTCATAAAGAAAAAACTCTTGCCCAGATTTAGCAATGCTTTCACATTAGAAATCCCTATCTTTAGATTTCTAGCAGGGAGTTCAAGTTTTAATGAAGAGGCATCCTATTTACATGTCAAGTTCAGCACTAACACCTTATGGACATCAATTCATTTAGTCTTAATAATATTATTTCAAGGTAAGTCTATTATCCCCATTTTACAAATGAGGAAATTAAAGTTCAAAGAATTTTAATAACTGCCTCTAAATAATTCAGCAGATAGTGGGAGAGACAGAATTCAAATCCAAGTCTGACTTAGAAACCCAGACTCACCATTGGAGGCACCATATTGCCAGGTGCATGAAAAGGGGGGAGTTCTAGGCTTTAGGGACTGGGAGGAGAAATGTATGGTCCTTCCTCTGCTCGCTCCCCACATAGAAAAGGGTTCCTTTATGCAGTATGGCTGTGGTAACCCGCCAAGGGAATGAGGCAAAGTGATGGCGGTCAGCTCTGGGGAAGGCTCATGAGGATGTCCCAGGCCTATGCTGTCCCAGCCCTTTGCTTTCCATACACTGGCTTATTACCTCCTTAGGGATAATAACAGCATCCAGAGCCTGGCCCTCGGGGGAAGAACACACGTGTGTGCAAAGCACACTCACTCAGAACTTTAAAGTCAGCTGAGACACCAGACGCTTCACAGATTCAGAAAATCTCTTAATATACAACTCAAAAGAAAAAAGCAGAAAATTGTGCTTATAAACTTGCTTTTAAAAAATAGTTATACTGTACACCCACATCCATAGCAATATTCACAACAGCTAAACCATGGAAACAACCCAAATATCCACTGACAGATGAATGGATAAGCAAAATGTGGTACATACATACAATGGAATATTATTCAGCCTTACAAAGAAAGGAAATTTTGACACATGCTACAACATGATGAATGTTGAGGACATTATGAAAAGTTAAATAAGACAGTCACAAATAGGCAGATACTGCATGACTCCACTTACTTGCAGTAGTCAAAATCATGGAAAGGAGAATGGTGATTGCCAGGGGCTAGGCAGATGACACCACCCTTACAGCAGAAAGTGAAAGATGTGTATAAGAGACAGCTCCTGAGAAACCTATATGCAGGGTCAAGAAGCAACAGTTAGAACTAGACATGGAACAACAGACTGGTTCCAAATTGGGAAAGGAGCACATCAAAGTTGTATATTGTCACCCTGCTTATTTAACTTCTATGCAGAGTACATCNGGGGAGAATGGGGAGTTATTGCTTAATAGATACAGAGCTTTAGATTTACAAGATGAAAAGAATTAGGGGAATGGATGGTGATGATGGTTGTACATCAGTGTGAATGTACTTAATACCACTGAACTATACATTTTAAAATGGTAATCACGACGGTAAGTTTTATGTTATGTGATTTTATCACAATAGAAAAAAGAACTGCCAAAAATAAAGTAATTAATTTTTTTTTTACTTTAGACTAAACTGGAAGTGAGAAATACATTTAAGGGACTAGATCTGATAGATAGAGTGCCTGATGAACTAGGGACAGAGGTTCGTGACATTGTACACGAGGAAGGAATCAAGACCATTCCCAAGAAAAAGAAATGCAAAAAAGCAAAATGGCTGTCTGAGGAGGCCTTACAAATAGCTGTGAAAAGAAAGGAAGAGAAAAGCAAAGGAGAAAAGGAAAGATACACCCATTTGAATGCAGAGTTCCAAAGAATAGCAAGGAGAGATAAGAAAGCCTTCCTCAGTGATCAGTGCAAAGGAACAGAGGAAAACAATAGAATGGGAAAGACTAGAGATCTCTTCAAGAAAATTAGAGATACCAAGGGAACATTTCATGCAAAGAGGGGCTCAATACAAGACAGAAATGGTAGGGACCTAACAAAAGCAGAAGATATTAAGAAAAGGTGTCAAGAACACACAGAAGAACTGTACAAAAAAGATCTTCATGACCCAGATAATCACGATGGTGTCATCATTCACCTAGAGACAGACATCCTGGAATGTGAAGTCAGGTGGGCCTTAGGAAGCATCACTACCAACAAAGCTAGTGGAGGTGACGGAATTCCAGTTGAGCTGTTTCAAATCCTGAAAGATGATGCTGTGAAAGGGCTACACTCAATATGCCAGCAAATTTGGAAAATGCAGCAGTGGCCACAGGACTGGAAAATGTCAGTTTTCATTCCAATCCCAAAGAAAGGCAATGCCAAAGAATGCTCAAACTACCACACAATTGCACTCATCTCACATGCTAGTAAAGTAACGCTCAAAATTCTCCAAGCCAGGCTTCAGCAATACGTGAACCGTGAACTCCCTGATGTTCAAGCTGGCTTTAGAAAAGGCAGAGGAACCAGAGATCAAATTGCCAACATCCGCTGGATCATGGAAAAAGCAAGAGAGTTCCAGAAAAACATCTACTTCTGCTTTATCGACTATGCCAAAGCCTTTGACTGTGTGGATCACAATAAACTGTGGAAAATTCTGAAAGAGATGGGAATACCAGACCACCTAACCTGCCTCTTGAGAAATCTGTATGCAGGTCAGGAAGCAACAGTTAGGACTGGACATGGAACAACAGACTGGTTCCAAATAGGAAAAGGAGTGCGTCAAGGCTGTATATTGTCACCCTGCTTATTTAACTTATATGCAGAGTACATCATGAGAAACGCTGGACTGGAAGAAACACAAGCTGGAATCAAGATTGC
>SJYT01040515.1:0-51592 GCA_006410635.1 Cephalophus harveyi
TTTTTTTTTTTTTACCTCTAGGTTACAGAGGAGGAAGTTGGAGCTCAATGAGGTTGAAGAATTCTCCCAAAGTCACATGCTAAGGAGTGGCAGAATCAGGATGAAAAGGCAAGAGGCAGGGCTGGGATTTGAATTCAGGTAGGTCTGATGCTGAGTCCAGTGCCTTTTTAAACCACATGCTGCAGCCAGATAATATATAGGAGAGTGAAGGGGGTGAGGGAATACCAAGCATGAGCTGAGACCAGGGTGCTTCTGCTGGTCCATTGTGCAGACCAGGGTCACACGGGCACCTCTCACACCTTGTCTCTAAGGCACTGTTGACCCTGGAAAGTCTGATCCAGTCTTCTCACCCTGGAGGTGAGGAGAAGGCTCCATGATGAGCCCAAGGGACAGGGGCTTGGATAACAGCAGAAGATCCTATCTGAACCAAGAGACAGGAGCGTGGGGTGAGTGGAAGGGAATGGTTGAACAAAAGGGAACCTGTAATGGATAAAGCCCTTCACAGCTTAACTGGGATGTACTTCCTTTCCCTGAGGGAAAGGGGAAGGAAATATATCAGTCAGAGTGGGCTAGGTGACACTGTGGTAACAAACATCCCCAAAGACCAATGCCTTAATACTCTGAGGCTTATTTTTCATTCATTTATTTCTCATTGTATTAGTTAGCCTTGGCTAAAGTAGCTAACTTGCGTTTAATATTTCTCCCAATTCGGGGGGTTGGCTGGGTGGTTCTGGTCTGTGCCAGTTCAGATGGGGCTAAATGGTTTAGGGTAGCCTCAATTACATGTTTGGGGTTTCAGCTGGGACAAACTGGACCTTTCATTATGTGGCCTCTCTTTGTCCATTCACATGATGGCAGAAGAGTTTCCAGCCACAAAAGAGGGCAAACTCCAATGTGCCATGGCTTTACAAGTCTTTGCTTGCATAGCATTTTCTAACATCCCATTGGCCAAAGCAAGTCACACGGCTGAGCAGACTCAAGGGGTATGGGAAGCAGCAAAGTAATGTTGCCAAGGGGGAGTTCATATAGGGTTGGGAGGAGTACTGCAGCCATATTTACAATTTACTGCATTCTGCTCCATCGAGTGTCAGCAGAGGCGATGGTTTGCGGGATGGGAGGTGGAGGATCTGGCTCATGTCTTCCTCATTCCAGGGCCCAGGCTGATTGCGGCTCTATCTTTTTGCTGCCATGATTACTAGGTAGGAAAAACAGAGTGTGGTAAATTGCACGAGGGCTCTTAAAGTCTCCATCAAGGAGTGATGCGCTGCTTCTGGTCTCAATTCATTGGCCAAAACAACTCATATGACCACACCCAGTTTCAAGGAGGGAGGAGTAGGATCCTGCCACAGGCTTGGAAGGAGAACCACAGACGTTTGCAGAGCAGCACCGTTGCCTACTGTAGCCTCATTTATGGAATCCTACTATATGCAAGTTAAGAATACCATCTCAGAGTATTCTGGCATCTTTCTGTTTTCCAGCTAGTGAAGCGGAGTGGTTGAGAAACCTGCTTGAGATCACACATCTGTAAGAGGTAGAGCCAGGATTCAAGGAGTGGCAGGACCCGAGAGGTGATGTGCTTTCCAGGCTGGTCATGCTTGTCCCCTACCTCCACAGAGAGAAGACAGAGAGAACTCACAGTTGACTTCAATCTCATGCAAGGAGGTGGGTAAGGTCGCCTTGACATCATTTATTCACTTAGTCAGCTATTCTCTTGATCCATAATTATTTAAATGCCACCATGGGCAAGAGGAGGAGGGAATAAGACAGACCTGGTCCCCGCCTCCATGGAGCTTATTGCTTGAAATACCCACTTTTGATCCCAAAGGTCAAGGATTTCATGATGTCCTAGCTTTAGGAAGTGGGGAGTTTCTAAGGTTGGGGAGGTTCACGGGGTTCCCACTCTAACAGGGCTTCCCCTGATCGGCAGAGCTGTCTCAATACCTGGGCTTCATGAAAAGCCTGGGGAGCTGGCAACCTCAGTGCAGCATCCTGGGAGCACACAGCTCTGGAGTCACGCATTCCAGGCTGTGGGCAGAGCCTCTCCTGGCTGTCTCCTGCATCCAGAGAAGGTGTTGGGCTCACACAGGAGTGGGAAGGTTCTGGGAACCCACACAGGTGAGCTCCTCGGCAAGTGAGAGCTGGGGAGGGAGGCCGTGGTCTTACGAAGCCACGAGGGCCCTGAGAGCTCCCAGCCCCTGTCACCCCAGATGTATATTGTACCCAAAGAACTTTGCGGTCACCTGGCCCAGCCTTCTTCCCCCCCTCCCCGATCATGCTTCAGAGCTCAAAGCTTGGCTGTTGCATGCTCGTCACGTGGTCACCGAGCTCCCCCAGGAATCAGTCTGTTCCGAAGTCCTTTTGATTTTTCTTGGCTACTTTGCTCAGGAGCCCACACAGCCCACATGCCAACAGCCACGTGGAGCCAGCACACGCCAGGATGCCGCGTGTCCTGGGTGCAATGACACCCTTGTGGCAGACAGGCTGCTGGTGGGGAGGGGGTGTTTTCTGTGAGCGTGCCTAGCCCCAGGCAGATGGGCCTGGCTCCGCCGGGCTGTCAGTCAGAGACGCCGAAGCCTTAACTCACTCTGGCTCCAACGAGTACAACTATTTATAAAAGATGAGGCCTGCGGGGGAACAGGGAGAGGCTGAGACATCTGCTCCCTCCGCCAGGGTGGCCAGCACTCAGCCACACTCACCCACCCCCTAAGTCTCATCGCCCCGGATGGAAGAGCGTTAAAGGCCCCATCAGCTCCCGGGTGAGCCCCACCAGGCCCAGCTCTCTGCCTGCCTGTGTCCCACATGGGCCAGCTCAGGGATGTGACTGCAGGTGAGGGGGGATGCTCTGCTCACGGTGGCGGCTCCTTGTCCCTCTCCCTTCCACATCCAGCTTCTGGAGGGGAGAGGGCAGTTTCCCTTGGAGGGCTGAAGCTGGTCTCCCTCCCTGAACATGCAGCAGCATCTGTTTGCCTCTTCCAGAGCTGGTCACCTGGGCTTATGTCCTCTCTGAAGCTGGAAGCATCTTGAGGGCAGGGACCATGGATTGTTCTCTAGTTTTGTCCCAGAAGTATGGCCCTTCCGGTCCTCCTGGAGCAGGTGCTTGCCTCCAGCACCTGATGGGGCTGTACCACACTGTGGGGCTGGAGCTGGCTCTGGAGCCTTTTGGAGCAGGAGAGATCAGGATTTGAGCCCCAGCTCTGTGATCCTCTCTGCACCCCAATTGATCAAGTAGAAAGGAAAGGACTGGCTGCCTCTCATGGTTGTCATAATAGTGCATTCTACCTGTTATATTTTTCACTGTTCAGTGAATGACTGAGCTCTGACTTGAGGACAGAGGTAATAGGGAGCACTGTAGGTGTTAGGGCAGGAGCGTGGCACAATGGAAGGGATGTTGCAGAGACTTGGCAGCTGAAGGGAAGAATAATAAGAAAATAACAACACAAAAAAACCCTCCATAACAATAAGAACGAAAAATTAAAGAGTGTTTGGCGGTCCTTGTATCCTTTTTTCTTAATCAGACAGATCACCCGGAAGTCATTCTGGAACAAAACCACGCGTAGGATGGAGAGTGTCAGGGAAGGGAAAGCACATAAGGGGAGCAGGGAGACCAGGGACTGATGGGATCTGGTGGCTCAGGGAAAGATATGAGGAAAGACGGGCTGTAAGGGAGATTTCTGAGGTGTGGCTTTCTCTACTAATATGCAGGCAAAGCCAGAAAGGCAGCCATGTCAGCTAGGGTTACGCGTGTGGCTTTAGCTGCCATCCAGCTGTGTGATCATGGAAAAAGTACTTGACTTCTCTGAGCCTGTTTCCTCACCTCTAATATCCAGAGAGTGCATTGCCATCCTCCCACACCAAAAAAGCTCTGTTCCATTCCTCCCGCCCCTGGCCCGGGGCCACCCCTGGGAGGGCAGCTACACAGGAAGCATCTTAGTCCATCTGAGCCCTTTCTGTAGAGGGTGGGTGGCTTCCCTTTGAAGGAGACATGTGATCTGGCCTGGAAAGCGGGGATGTGAGAGCTGGCAACTAGCAGGGAAGAGGCACTCCCGGGGAAGGCACGGCAGCAGGAGCGACATGGAGGCAAGGACGGGTCGAGCGCCTGACTTGGCTGCTGCCTCGTTATTTGTGCTTCTACCAGGTCTGTTATCGTCCACTCTCCAGGCACCTGGTGGACTCCAGCACTTAGAGAGCACTTGCAGGTGGGATTGCACCCATTTCTTGGTTGGGATAAGTTGAGGCAGAAAGATCATCACTGCCAAAAAGGGAGAACAGAATTCGGAGGTCTTTTTGGCACGGTGGGCGGTAGTGAGGCTGTCAGGGAGCAGGCTGGAGGGGGAGGGTTTGACCGCCGTCACGTTGGTTTTGCTCCCAAATTGAAATTAAAGATCATTTCAATTCTGGATGCTAGAAATGTCTGAGTTCATTACTTACCAGGATTTTGTCCATGCTCTTGTTCTAGATTCAATTAGAGCAATTTAAGGTAATTAATTAAATTTGTTATTTGATTAATAAAGATAGAAATTCAGCTAAGTTGCTGGGAAGGAGGATGCCACATTGGGATTTGCTAGCAAAAGTTTGGAAAGACTCCTCTCTTCCTCCTTTCTGCTCCCCCAATCCCAACTTACTCACCATATCATCCATGGACCCCCTACCACTCCAGTTTCACCAAGGAGTCAGAGGTTCAAAGTCAAGGCTCTGTGTGTAATTGTGTTCCAAAAGGAGCAGGGCGGCTGGGCTGGCTGGATAAACGTGGTCCATGGGGGAGAAGCAGGGAATGAGGAAGAATGCCATTAAGACACAGCTTTACTTGGAGTGGGTGGGAGGATAAGTAGGGGCTAGAGGGATTGCAGCAGGCTGGGGAAAAGCTGGACAGGCACAGAAGCTGGGGGCTGGAAGTGGCAGGAAGTCAAGGGCCAAACTACAGAGGTAGGGTAGGGAAAAGGGGAGAGTTGGGGCCGCCCAGCAGAGGCTGGATATAGATATTAGGTGCCAGCATTGACAGTGGGTCAAACCAGGAAGGAAAGGTCAGGCCAGACACCAACATGGAAAGTCAGTGTGGGTCCAGGCTTACAATTTAGAGGATTTCTAAGTATGATACAAAGCTTAGAAATTCCACAACATCCAGATGAGTAGCTTTGATGAGATCAAAAATACCTTTCATGGAAACAAGTGCTGTAAGAATCAAAAGACAGATGAAAACATGGGAAAATACTTGAAGCTGTTATTGCAGACAGAGGCTGAAATCTTCAATATATAAAGAGCTTCCACAGATCAATAAGAAAAAGAAAACCGTGAGAAATGTGCAAAGTGATTAGGTATGAACAGTTTCTGGGAAAGGAACTACCAATGGATCTTAAACATATGCAAGGTTGCTCATTTTCTCCTGTAATAGGAAAAGAGAAAATTAAAAATAAGCAGAGATACCATTTTTATCTATCAGCTTGAGCAAGGTTAAAAAATACGATATACTGAGTTGGAATTGGTATGGAACAATCGGTACTCGCCAGTAACGTTGGTCCTACCTCTATGGAGGACAACTTGTTATCTATCAAAATGATAAGCATACATATCCCCTGACCCAGGGATTCAGCTTCTTGGAACTTATCCTACATATAACATGATAATTTATCGCAGCGCTATGATAGCTTGATGAGAAAGAGCAGAAGGGATCATGAAGAGGAGACTGGCAAATAAATGATCCAGGTAGTGAAATACTATGCAGGCATGAAAACGAAAGGAGCAGCTCTCTATGTCCTGATGAGAGAAGATCACCAAGACAGGTTGCTGGGTGAGAAAAAAAAGCAAGGTCCAGAACTATGTGTATAGAATGCTGCTACTTATGCAATATAGAAAAGGCTATAAATATGTGTGAGTTTTGCTTCTAAAGGTGTAAAGTCAGTCACTTGAATCTGGGAGCAATAGCTGCCCTCTGGGGAGGAAAACCAAGTGACTGGGAGACAGGAAAGGAGGGAACTCGCTTTCCTGTATATTAACCCTGTTATGCCTTTTGAATTTTGTACCAAGTATATGTGCATCCTATTTAAAAGAACAGATCGAATAACAATTTAAAAACTAAGCTAAGCAGGTACAGACAGGGTCAGGTCAGTTCAGTTCAGTTCAGTTCAGTCGCTCAGTCGTGTCCGACTCTTTGCGACCCCATGAATCGCAGCACGCCAGGCCTCCCTGTCCATCACCATCTCTCGGACAGAGTTCACTCAGATTCAGGTCCATCGAGTCAGTGATGCCATCCAGCTATCTCATCTTCTGTCGTCCCCTTCTCCTCCTGCCCCCAATCCCTCCCAGCATCAGAGTCTTTTCCAATGAGTCAACTCTTTGCATGAGGTGGCCAAAGTACTGGAGTTTCAGCTTTAGCATCATTCCTTCCAAAGAAATCCCAGGGTTGATCTCCTTCAGAATGGACTGGTTGGATCTCCTTGCAGTCCAAGGGACTCTCAGGAGTCTTCTCCAACACCACAGTTCAAAAGCATCAATTCTTCAGCACTCAGCCTTCTTCACAGTCCAACTCTCACATCCATATATGACCACAGGAAAAACCATAGCCTTGACTAGACGGACCTTAGTCGGCAAAGTAATGTCTCTGCTTTTGAAAATGCTATCTAGGTTGGTCATAACTTTTCTTCCAAGGAGTAAGCGTCTTCTAATTTCATGGCTGCAGTCACCTTCAGCAGTGATTTGGAGCCCCCCAAAATAAAGCCTGCCACTGTTTCCACTGTTTCCCCATCTATTTCCCATGAAGTGATGGGACCAGATGCCATGATCTTCGTTTTCTGAATGTTGAGCTTTAAGCCAACTTTTGCGCTTTCCTCTTTCACTTTCATCAAGAGGCTTTTTAGCTCCTCTTCACTTTCTGCCATAAGGGTGGTGTCATCTGGATATCTGAGGTTATTGATATTTCTCCCGGCAATCTTGATTCCAGCTTGTGTTTCTTCCAGTCTAGCGTTTCTCATGATGTACTCTGCATAGAAGTTAAATAAGCAGGGTGACAATATACAGCCTTGACGAACTCCTTTTCCTATTTGGAACCAGTCTGTTGTTCCATGTCCCAGTTCTAACACCCAAATCTCAGATGTCTGCCACAGAGGCTACCCTCGGATTCTAGATTCCTTTTCATACAGATACCCCTGCATGGTATCTGTATGATACCATGGGATACTTGGGAGCCCCACCTCCTAATGTGATGTGGAAGCATCGCTTCACTCAGAAGGTGGACTGGATTAGCAGATAAGGGGCCATGGAACAGTTCACCTGGCTTATCCCCCCAGGCTCAGGCCAGACGGGGTGCAGGAGGGATGGGCTTCACCCACACACATGATGGAGCAGAAAGAACCCGAGTTAGGAAATCCAGTTCCAGCCAAAGCCCTCCTCATTGGGCCTTCAATTTCCCAACTGCAAAGCCAGGCCATTTGGGCCAGATGGCTTCGATGGGCCCTTTGAACTCTGGGAAGCCAGCTCTGGGGAGTGGTGCTTAGGGGGTCTCATCCAGGACTTGGAGGCGTAGTGGAGCTGGCGGAGCCAGAAGGCCAGGTGGGCCGCAGTGTCCTTTGTCATCTCTCCTACGTGGCATTTGCGGTTTATGAGAAGCTCTCACGACCTCTTCTCACTTAGGGCTTATAGCAACCCACGAGATAAGTGATGGTTATCCCCATTTTCCAGACGAGAAACTGAGGCTCAGAGAGATAAAGAATGCTTCCCAAAGTCACACACCTAGGAGGATTCAGATCTATTTGACTCGAGGCATCTTCTTCTCTCATGCCACAGCTACCTCCTCCTTGCCTGCTGATTTTTTAAAAATAATTTTACTATTTATTTATTTTTGGCCATGCTGGGTCTTCGTTGCCGCGCAGACTTTCCTCTAGTTGCGGGGAGCGGGGGCCGCTCTCTAGCTGCAGGGCGCAGTTTCTCCTTGCCGTGGATTCTCTCGTTTCGGGAACGCGGGCTCTAGGGCTCTGGGGCTTCAGCAGTTGTGATGTGTGAGCTGGGCTCTGGAGCACAGGCTCAGCAGTCGTGGCTTAGTTATTCCATGGCATGTGGGATCTTCTTGGATCAGGGATCGAACCCACGTCTCCCGCATTGACAGGTGGATTCTTTACCGCTGAGCCAACGGGAGGCCCTGGTTAACTTAATCTTATGGTGGAGTGGAGAGGGGCCACATCTGCCCCAGCTCTGGAAGCCAGCCTGGCTCTAGATCCTTGCCCTGTGGATGCTCGTGGTCAGGCCTCAGGGGGACCCTCCAGTGGCCACTCCCACCCCCTGACACTCCAGGTGACGCTGTGACACGCCCTCCTCCTCGCAGCCTTATAATTAGACATGGAGGCCTTGGGCAGTTGACTTGCCTCCCCCCTACTCTGAGCCCATCCCTCTTCCTCCAGGCGATCTTACAGAGACCTCAGTTCTCCCACACGGACCCCTCTCTCTCTCCAGGCTGGGTGAAAGGGCATGAGCCTGTCTGGGAAGCCATTTCTCCCTGTCCATAGCCTGTCCAGTTCCTGCTGCGACCTCAGCTGCCATCCTTTCTTATCTCCTGCTGTATCCAAGACAACTGGCAGCTCCTATGAGGCAGTGAGAAGAGAAAGGGGCCGCAGACAGGGTCAGTTCAACAGGCACAGCTTCCCGGCTGGGGGAGCCACCTGTTCTGTCTGAGGATCTCATGGTGGGAGGGAGCAGACTGGGCTGTTCGTGAAATTCAGGGAGGTGTGGTGGTGGTGGCAGGGGGCTTCAAAGGCACTGAGAAAGAAGCTTCTTTAAACACCAGTGCCCCAGGCTCTGGCTGAGCCAGCCTTTATGGAGAGTTGGGAACTGTATGAGTGTAGAATCAGAAGGACTGGGTTGGATGCCGTCCTCCAGCCTGACCAGCTGTGTGAACTCAAGTAGGTTTCTTGACATCTCCGAGCTTGTGTTATGACTCTGTTCATGGACTCACTGGGAGTGCTTTAGTCACCAAGTCATGTCTGACTCTTGCAACCCCATGGGCTGCAGCCCATCAGGCTCCTCTGTCCATGGGATTTTTCCAGATAAGCATACTGGAGAGGGTTGCCATTTCTTTCTCCAGGGGATCTTCCCGACCCAGGAATCGAACCTGGGTCTCCTGCACTGAAGGTGGATTCTTTACAACTGAGCCCCCAGGGAAGCCCCTGGACTCACTAGGGGCCTGCAATAAAACTTACTATATGTTGTAAGCACTGAAACTTCAGTGCCGAAGAGCATGTGCTCTGGGATCAGAAAGGCTGGGTTTGAATCCTGGGCTTCCCTGATTGCTCAGCTGGTAAAGAATCCACCTGCAGTGTGGGAGACCTTGGTTCGATCCCTGGGTCGGGAAGATCCCCTGGAGAAGGGAAAGGCTGCCCACTCCAGTATTCTGGCTAGAGAATTCCATGGACTGTACAGTCCACGGGGTTGCAAAGAGTTGGACATGACTGAGCGACTTCACTTCCACTCTCTGCTATCTGAACTCAGCCAAGTGACTTCTCTGTGTCATGTGCTTTCACTGTGCAATGAACACCCCACAAATCCGTGGCTCAATCCACAGCCACTAATTTAGCTCATGCTTTTGAGGGTGAGCAGTTTTGGTTGGGGCCGGCTGAGCAGTCCTCCAGGTCTGGGGAGGGCTCGGCTGATCTTGGCTGGGCTCGCTCGTGTGTCTGCTGTCAGTTGGTGGGTCCCCTGGGACTGGCTGATCAATTTGCATCATTTGGGATGAACAAAACTTCTGGGCCTCACTGCTTTCGGTCTCTCAGCTGCCATCATGCTAGTTTGGGCTTATTTATAGCCCAAACTCTTGAATTAAAAAGCTTCAAAGGTGCCCAGCGAGCAAGCCTCAATGTGCAAGCACGCTTCAGGTTTCTGCTGGCAACAGGCTGACCTCTGCCTCACTGGCCACAGCAAGTCATGTGGCACAGCCCTGAGCCAAGATGGGAGGGCACACCGAACGGCATCCCACGAACAGATCCGGGGCCATCCCTGAAGCAATCTATCCCTGCATCCTTGGGCCTCAGTTTCCTCTGTAAAATGAATATAATCTTGTATCTTTCTCAAGAGCTCGTTGGGAGGCCTAAAATGAAATGAGCAAATGTACGTGAAACGCACACATCTTTTCAGTACTGAGAGAGAATGAGCAATCCACAAGATGATCTCTTAGCATTGTTATCAGCAGGAGCCTTGAGAGAGACGGTCAGAATCCCACGTGGTGGGCTCTGGGGTAGTGACTGTGGCTCAGATTCCTGAAGGACAGCTGTGGGCCTGCTTTTCCTCTCAGAGGAAATGGGCAGTGCCAGGGAAAGTCAGAACTATGGTGAGGGGGGTCTCTTCACTTGATACCCTGGCTACAGGGAAAGGGGTGCCCCTGTAGCTCCCGCTGGGGATTTGGCCCTGGGTCTGCCCCAGGATCCAAAGGCTGGCCTTGCTTCTCCACTTCTCTCCCTCCTCCTGGGCTCAGGCACTTCTGGATCTGGAAGAGAGCTGTCAGCTTGCTCACCTGCTGTGCTTGGTTTTGGGAGGGACTTTAAGTGGCTCTTAGGGCCTCCCTGGTGGCTCAGATGGTGAAGAATCTGCCTGCAATGCAGGAGACCCAGGTTCGATCCCTGGATCGGGAAGATCCCCTGGAGAAGGAAATGGCAACCCACTCCAGTATTCTTGCCTGGAGAATTCCATGGACAGGGGAGCCTGGCTGGCTACAGTCCACGGGGTTGCAAAGAGGTGGAGCCATGACTGAGCGACTAACACTTTCACTTTAAGCAGCTGTTAAGCTGGAATCCTGAATCTTCTCCCCGTCGAAGCCCATGTGGATCGTTAGGTAACCCTATGTGTCATGCTTTCTGCAATACTGTGTCTGCCACAGCCCACATTTGCAGGGTGGTGCATGACCTTCACAGGTCCACTGAGTATAAGGTGGTGACTAGCAGTACTGGGCATGTGATCTGGAGTTGGAGTTGGCCTCTGTGATGTCACTATGAGCCAGCCTGTGTCCCTGGACAATTGTTACAGCTCTGGGAAAATTCCAAGAGGCTGCCATCTTGGTGAGCTAGTGCAAGCCGTCCACAAGGAGGGGAGGCGGACTAACCTTTGATCAGACCTTTGAAAACAAGATTCACACAAGTGCCTCCATAGACTTCAGCTTGGCGGCCACAGGTCTGGTACAACCCCCTCACTTCTTACGTTCCAGGGGTACTTTCTGAGCTCACCCAGGCAGTCCCAGAGAGGTGGCTGGTCATCCATTCATTCACTGAATCCTCATTCTCCCTCATGTATTAGGCCCCACCCCAGGCACTGGAGCTAGGACGGTGAGCCACATCAGATGCGGGTCCCGCCCTCACAGAATTCACGGTCTAAGGGAGACAGAGATTAACTGATCACAAGAATAAATGTAAAATTATATGGCCAGATGGTTTTCTTTTTGAAATATTAATCTTCCTTCCTTCCCTGGCATTTCCTCTTCTTTTATAGGGCATTTGGACTCAGAACATTCACTGCCTCAGGGGACAGATGACCCACCAGAAGTTAGAAGCTGGTTCTTGTCTTCTGAGTGTCAAAAACTGATGCCTGTGTGTATATGTGTGGGAGCGGGGGTGGTGGTGAAAAGAACCAAATATTTGGAAGATGCAGGATGCTCCAAGTTCCCAGGCCAGATGATGCTTTCTCGGCTGAGGGAAGGTGGGTGATGGGAGGAGTGTGGGGGTGCGTGTTGGAGATGGGCCACGTGCTTGCCCTGACCCCTCCCTGTTTTCTACTGAATTAGGTTTGGAGGATCTGGGAACAGAGAGGACCTCCCCGTCCCCAGACTAGAGGCTGAGGAGTTGGAAAAGACTCCAGTCTATTCCCGGAGCAAGTGTAGCATTGACTGCCTGGAGACTCAGAGCACAGTCCTAGGGCAGCCTCGAGTCTTCTGGGGCTGGGCCAACTCCTCCGCCCACCAGCTAAGCCTCATTCTGGAGGCAGGGTAACCAATCCACCCAATTCCCCTGCTGCTGGACCCCTCCAGGGCCTTTGCACTTCGTATTCCCTCTGCATGGCACTCTCTGCTCCTGAGATCCAAGCCCTCCTCCAGGGGATCTTCCCAACCCAAGGATCCAACCCAAGTCTCCTGCGGCTCCTGCAGAGAAGGCAGAATTTTTACCGCTGAGCCATGGGGGATGCCGCCTTGAGCCCGGCAGCACCTGACATGGTTTTCTGACAGCCAGACATGCCCTGGGCTGCTGCCGCCTCCTCTTACCTGCCCCTGCCCATGCCCTGAAAGGTGAGTCAAGCATGAGGAGTGGGTAGAGGAACCACTGGCTCAACTCTCAGCTACAGTGTTTCCACCATTCCCAGAGCTACTGTGGGCTGGGCTACCCACGAGGGGAACAGACACTTTACCATCTGAGTTACCAGGGAGGCCCTAAACAGTCCATGGAATTCTCCAGGCCAGAATACTGGAGTGGGCAGCCTTTCCCTCCTCCAGGGGATCTTCCCAACCCAGGGATCAAACCCAGGTCTCCTGCTTTGCAAGCAGATTCTTTACCAGCTGAGCCACAAGGGAAGCCCAAGAATACTGGAGTTGGTAGCCTATCCCTTCTCCAGTGGATCTTCCCGACCCAGGAATTGAACCGGGGTCTCTCGCATTGCAGTCAGATTCTTTTACCAGCTGTGCCACAAAGAGAATACTGCGTTATTGCAGCAGCCACTTCCCTGCTCTGCCCAGCCAGGAGCATCCTGTTAAACATCAGTCAGGTCTTGTCATTCCTCTGCTTAAAGTCCTCTGAAGGCTCCCTTCTCACTTAGAACTAAAGCTGGGGCCTTAACCCACAAAGCTGATGGGATCTGGCCCCTCACATCCCCTACCATCTCTTCCTAACCTAACTCCTCCTTCTTCCTCATCCTGAAGTACCATTGACATTCCTGCCCCAGGGCCTTTGCACTTCGTATTCCCTCTGCATGGCACTCTCTGCTCCTGAGATCCAAGCCCTCCTCCAGGGGATCTTCCCAACCCAAGGATCCAACCCAAGTCTCCTGCGGCTCCTGCAGAGAAGGCAGAATTTTTACCGCTGAGCCATGGGGGATGCCGCCTTGAGCCCGGCAGCACCTGACATGGTTTTCTGACAGCCAGACATGCCCTGGGCTGCTGCCGCCTCCTCTTACCTGCCCCTGCCCATGCCCTGAAAGGTGAGTCAAGCATGAGGAGTGGGTAGAGGAACCACTGGCTCAACTCTCAGCTACAGTGTTTCCACCATTCCCAGAGCTACTGTGGGCTGGGCTACCCACGAGGGGCCAGCCTTCGGGACACAGAGAGTCTTCGAGTCAGAGTCGGGAGTGGGGTGTGGGGGGAGGTAGGAGGCGGGGATAAGCTTGGCCACGCCCCAAGCTGGGGCCGTGACCTGACACAATGTCCGTGCTCTCTCTGAACGTGTTTCCTCCTTGGTAAGATGAGGACCACTGTCCATGTTCCCTGGGGAACTTGTCTTCTTGCAATGCCCATCAAAACTGGTAAGTCTGGATTTTTCATTCATTCAACAAAAATTTCCTGAGCACCTACTCTGTGCCGGGTACCATTCTAGGCACCGGGAATACAGTGGCTAGCAAAACAGCAGCATTGTTGTCCTCAAGGAGCTTATGTTTTTTGGCATAAACAACAGGCAGTTGAATAATGTATAGTGTAATGTCAAGTGGTGAAAAAATCCCTGAGGAAAAAGTAAATACAGAAAAAATAGCGATTGGGGGGTGATCTTTGGAGTGGGATGCTCAGAGAAGGTGGTGGAAGAGGAGGAGATAGTATTGAGCACTCAGCTGAATACTGAGAAGGTACAGGCCCCAGGCCCCAGGGATCTCAGGAGCAGAGAGCGCCAGGCAGAGGGAATAGAATGTGCAAAGGCCCTGGGGCAGGAATGTCAATGGTACTTCAGGATGAGGAAGAAGGAGGAGTTAGGTTAGGAAGAGATGATAGGGGATGTGAAGGGCCAGATCCCATCAGCTTTGTGGGCTAAGGCACTGGCTTTTGTTCTGAGTGAGAAGGGAGCCTTCAGAGGACTTTAAGCGGGGGAACAAGACCTGACTGATGTTTAACAGGATGGTCCTGGCTGGGTGGAGCAGGGGTGTAATGCGGTGATGGCTGCTGCAGTAACGCAGGGGAAACACAACGGCAGCTGGGCCCCAGGGTGGGGGTCGGGGTAGGAAAAGGTCAGATCCTTGGTGTATTCTGAGTGAGATTTGAGCACTCAGGACCCCTCCTCCACACTGGCCTGTCTCCTAGGTCCCAGCCCTGGAGTTGTCTCCTAGTTCTCCATCCTTAACAGGGATGGGCCTGTGCTCGGCCTTTCTGCGGGGAGGTGCTGATGGGGAGCCAGTCTTTCTCCTGGCTGGCGCCTGGCGTGGCCAGGGCAGGGCTGCGTCAGCTGCCAAAGGAAACTCCCTCCCCAGAGGGAGGGCAGGGGATGTCGGGTATGGATGCCTAGGCACACACACTGCTTCATTCATTGGACAAATATTTACTGAGCATTTACGACGTGGGAACAGCTCTGAACAAAACAGACAAAGCTCCTGACCCCATGGAGCAGCCACTTTTGTGGAGGGAGAGAGACGCCAAACAGGTAAGTGAGTGAGTGATGTAGTTCATCAGAGTTCGGTAAGTGCTATGAAGAAATATAAGGCAGGAAGGTGGGACTGGAGGGACTCCACCCCGACACTCCATCTTCTTCACCTGCTCAGCTTTGCTTGTCTCCCACGGCACTTGTGTCCTTCTAATATTCCATATGAATTACTTCCTTATTAAGTTTAAAGTTAACTTTCTGCATGCTCCCTCCCAGGCCTCCCGCAGGAAAAGACACCCCATCAGAGCCAGGCTCTTTGTGAGTCTGGTTGATGAGTTCACAGCATGAATGAGTGGGATGGGAGGGGCGAGGAGGAGAGCAGTCCCCTCCCCCACCCAGAACCCTCCTACCCTTAGACCAGCAGCTCCAGCCCAGCAAAGGGACAGGGGAGGTGTCCTCTTCACTCCCTACCTGGTCACCCAGGCTGGGTGTTGGCAGGTGGGTGGGATGGTGCAACCTGGGTTATACTGGGCACAAGCTTGTCCAGGAGCCCACCAGGAGCCCTCCTGCAGTGCCGGGGCAGTAGGGGCAGAAGTCTCATCTCTGCCCTCCACCCCATTCCCTGCCGCCCCCCAGGATCAAGGACAAAGGCTTTTAATTCTGCACAAAGTCCAAGCCAGTGTCGCAGGTCTAGAGTCTTCAAGGCCGACAGCTCTCACACTGCTCCAGAAGTGAGGGGAGGGTCTGCTTGGCACCTGCTCTCCTGTGTTTCTCCCCATCTGCTGTAATTGCTTTATCCTTACTGAAAACCTGTGACAGGGAGGCTTGGACTGACAGGCCCGCTGAGACCCTAATGCTGTCCCAAGCCCCCTCAGCGCACTGCAGAGATGCTGGCGAAATGGGTCAGCCCGGCTTCAGGGTCGAAAGGCAAGAAGGGATGCGGGGGGCTGGGACAAGCGATTGGCAGGTGGGCCCGGAACAGGAAGGTCTGGGAACTGTCACAACTGCCTGCTGGTCTAGGCCACAGTTTCCTAAAAATGGAGAGAGAGGGGGGTGTTTTGTGACAAAATGCTTAAACAAAATGGAAGTGACTCGCTTGCCGTTGGACTTCTCAGGACCTTTGCATGTTAATCAGGAGTGTGATGCTAAGAGGCGCCAATGCAGTGTTTCTCAAACTCCTGTCCATGGTACCCCTCTTTTGTGGAGGATCTTGAGGGGCCAAGGTTCCTCGAGGTTCCTTTGAGAAATGCTGGTCTATGTCAACAGCCATCGGAGATATGAGGCTTCCTTCTTCCCTCCCTTCCTGCCTCCTTCATCTTTCCCTCTATTTTTTTTCCTCTGCTAATTCAGCTTGTATAAGACTACTACCCCATTAAGTCATAGAAAAACACTTGACTCTGCTGTGGGCATTATGGAGCTACTGAGTTATGCAAATACAAGGAAATCAGACTTCTTCACCTGGCATTCAAAGTTCCAGTCTGGCTTTCAATTTAGCACCTGCATTTCCCCTTCCTTCCTTCGACCAGACCTTTCCCCTTACAGTCCCAGGATAGCTGTGAACCTTTGCTTCGAGCCTTCGCTTTGTTAGAATATCCCACTTTCCTTCTTTTAGGTCACCTCCTTCAGGTAGCCTTCCCTGATTATCCCAGACTTGCCTCAGAAGGTGAGAACCCCTAACTGTTCATTTAAAATGACTATAAAAATCACCCCCTGTATAATCTCGGAGGGTATAACTATGGGCACCCAAAGGAACAAGTTTATCGGGGACTCAAAGAGTGGTCCAATGGCCTTAGGAAGACTGGCCACAGGCCTTCTGACTTTCTCAAAAGGAGCCCTAAGGCATTTCCAGTGCATGTAATCTCAGAATTCCCAATCCAGGCTGGCCTTTGGCTAATTTAACTTTTCCCTTTGATGTTTTATTGTGGAAAAATTCAAACATATATAAATGTAGAGAGACTATTATATTGCCCCTCCATCTGTCATCTAGCTTCAACAATGATCAATCATGTTTCACGTCTATCTACCCATTCCCCTGTATCATTTTGAAGTGAATATACCCCAGGCACTGAATATTCTATCCATATTCAGCTTGGTACATTTTTCTACAATTTTTTACATAACCATAATACAGTTATTCCACTAAAGAATTAAGAATAAATTCTTAACATCATCAAATATCCAGTGACTGTTCAAATTTCCAGTTGCCTCACACACCTCTTAAGCTTATTTTATAGCTGGCTTGAATCAGGAGCCTAAGGAGGTTGGTTGATATATCTGTCTCTTTTAATCTATAATCCTTCTCAATTCCTCTCTTTCATTTTTAAAAATAGACTTTGTCTTTTGGAACAGTTTTAGGTTCAAAATTGAGTGGAAGGTGCAGAGAGTTCCTGTACATCCCGTGTTTCCAGCCTGGCACAGTCAGCCCGTTTTCAACGTCCCCACCGGAGAGGTGCATTTGTTACAGTCAGCGAGCCTACACTGACACTTCGTAACCACCCTGAGTCCACAGTGTACACGGGGGTTTATTCTTGGTGCTGTGCATGCTATGGGCTTGGTCAAATGTATAATGACATGTATCCATCATCATAGCATCACACAGAGCATTTTCACTGCCCTAAAAATTCTGTGCATTCTGCCTGGTCATGCCTCCCATAAGCCCTGGCAACCACTGATCTTTTTACTGTGTCCATAGTTTTGCCTTTTCCAAAATGTCATATGGTGGGATTTAAGCAATATGTATCCTTTTCAGATCGGCTTCTCTCACTTACTGATATGCATTTAAGTTTCCTCCTAGTCTTTTCACGGCTTGATAACTCATTTCTTTTTTAGCACCGAATGTGTCACTGTCTGAAGGTAACACAGTTTATCCATTTACCTACTGGAGGACATCTCGGTTGCTTCCAAGTTTTGGCAATTATGAATAAAGCTGCTATAAATATCCGTGTGTAGGTTTTGGCATGGACATAGTTTTTCAACTACCTTTGGGTAAACATGAAGAGCACAATTGCTGGGTTGAATCGTAAGAGTAGTTTAGTTGTGTAAGAAACCACCAAACTGTCTGCCAAAGTGACTGTGCCTCTCTCCTTTTAATTTTTTTTTTTTTTTTTTGAAGAAAACGATGCTTGTCCTGTGTTTTCCCTGTGTGGACTTTACCGGGTTCATCCCCATGGTGTTCTCTAACTCATCCCTCTTTCTTCTGTAGTCCCAGTAAATTGACAATTAGTTTTTGAGGCTTGAGCAAATTCAAGTGTGGCTTTTTCATCGGGAGACACACGGTGCCTGCCGTCTCCAGTCTGGGGATGTCAGCAGCTGTGGATGTTCAAGATCCAGATCCATTCATCCATTAGGGGTTGCGAGTGGTGAGATTCTCATTCTACCATTCTTTCTTCATCTGCAGGCAGGAATACTTCTAAAAAGAGAAATGTCCCTTATCTACGATTTGGGTACCCAGTGGCACAGTATGCATGGAAAAGGCAGGATGGATGCTTCATTCTTTCCCTTTATTTACCAACTAATTACCTTCTAATGGAGCGATGCTGACAGCTAACACTTGTAGAACGCTTACAGATCACCGAATGTTTTCATCAACACTATCTCATTTCATTATCACAACAGCCCTGTGAGGTAGCCAGGACAGATGGTGCTATATTTTTTTTATCTTTCATTTATTGTTTTTTTGCAGATGAGCAGACTAAGGTCCAGAGTAAAGTGACTTGCCCACTCTCAGAGAGCTACTGGAATAATCATCGCTAACATAACAGAGAACCTTAACCCTGTGCCAGACGCTGTTCCCTCAGTATCAATGAACACATTTCCTTCTCGGGACAACTCCAAGAGCCAGGGAGTGCGCAGTGATTATCCCCAGTTCACAGATGGGAAAGCCCGAGGCCCAGACAGGTTATCTAACCTGGTAATAGTAGTGATAATTATTTATTGAGCACTAACTGTGTGCCAGATGCCTTGCTAAGTGATCCGAACAACATAACACACCGCTCTGCCATCTGGTGTGTGATGAGTTCTTGCCACGTGGCGGGTACATTGAGTCTTCACAGCAAGTTCGTGTTAACGCTCTGTCACAAAGAGGGATTCTCCTGGGGCCACAGGGCTGGCATGTGACTGAGATGGGTCCTAATCCAGCTCCAGTCTGCATCATGCTGTCTCCAGCCACCGCACAGCCAGGACTTGAGCCCAGAACTCTCGGGCTGTGTTTGGACCTCCTCTTCCTCCTCTCCCCGGCATCCAGAGAGGGTCTGATTTGGAAGAGAGGTTTCTTGTGGGTCAGTAGCAGCCGCCCACCTTCTCTACCCGCAAAGAGGAGCTGCCATGTTTGACATTAATTGACAAGGGAGGAGAGAGGCTACAAAAAATGGGGAAGAAACCTCATTACTTGGCAAAAGAACTGTGGTTTTAGTGTCTTCACCACATCCTCGGATGTAGCGGGCTTGGTCCCTAACTGGTGTTTCCCACCACTGTTCTTCCAGGACTGGGATATGAAGCCCACTCAGGCATACAGCAGATCGAGAGGACAGGGCGCCTTTTGACCCAGCAGGGAGGGATAGGGGGCTTAGACCAAGAAGTGCCCCCTTTGCCCTGGGCACCCTGAGTTCCCATCAGACGTCATCACAAGGCCCTGCTCCGCCGTGGCCTCAATAACACTTGTGCCCCTGGGATACTGTCATTGCGGCCGCAGGCTGGCCTGAACAGTCGCAAACGGGTCTCCTTACAGGGAGATTCTCTTGCATGATGAGAGGCTGAGGCCTGCTTCCGGCACGCAGAGAGGCCCTCTGGAAGAAGGCGAAAGCGATGGGGGAGAAGACAGGAGGAGGATAAACAAGAACCAATTAAACCCTCAATTCGAGCAGAGTAAATGAATTTGACTTTAGGTGATCAAGAGGGAGAAAACTTCTAATTAGACACACGGCAACCCTGGGGCTGAGCGCGCTCGTGACTGCCCTCATGCCTGCCTCTCGTCACTTTTTAGATAAATGTTAAGGATTAGAATGAGATGTAATTAGAATCCGTCAATCCCGTACATTCGCTCCTGGTGGGGTTTGACGTCTGCTCATCTCCTTTCTCTTTTGTCTGGAGCGCCCATCCCCCCTTCTCCCTTCTGAGTTCTGATTGGCTCCTGTTACAGCCAATCCCCCCCTTTTTTTTCTTTTTCAAATTAATTTCTTTTAATTGGAGGCTAATTACAATATTGTAGTGGCTTTTGCTATGCACTGGCATGAATCAGCCATGGGTATACAAGTATCCCCCACCCTGATCCCCCTTCCCACCTCCCTCCAGCCAATTCCTTTTGAGCTGGAGGAACCCTCAGGCCGGAAGACCAGCTCTCAAAGACCAAGCAAGAGAGAGAGGGTAGGGAGTCCAGGGATAAATACCTGGACCCAGCAAACTGGCCGGTGGTTGCAGACCAGAGGGACTTGGACAGAGTCTGTCCCACTGCTGCTGCTGCTGCTGCTGCTAAGTCGCTCAGTCATGTCCGACCCTTAGCGACCCCATGGACTGCAGCCCCCCAGGCTCCTCCGTCCATGGGATTTTCCAGACAAGAGTACTGGAGTGGGGTGCCATTGCCTTCTTCAAAAGTCTGTCTCACAGGTGAGTTTAAAGAAGTTGAAATGTATTTCTGGCATTACCAAATCTGGATATTTCACAAAAATATTTGGATTTTTTTTTTTTTTTAACATTGAAGATGTCAATTCTGATGGTATTCCCATGTGGAGATGATTGACTCAAACTGAAGAGCAGCCACCCTCGGAGACAGGATACTGTTGCCCCAGCTCATGACATCTGCTTGTTGGGCCAGATTTACTGGTCCAGATGGTCATTCAGCCCCAGAGGCATTTGAATGGTCGGTCTTCTAACCCTGGTCTTCAATCTCCAGGTGATGGGAGATGCCCATGGGTCCACCTGGAATCTCCCTGCCACTCGTGCTGAGTCCTCTGCCTGGAAAGTGCTTCCTCGGCCTCCATTCAAATGCTACGTCATCCAGGAAAAATTCCCTGTCTCCTCCACAGGAGCTGGTCTCTCTCTGCTCTGGCTCTCAGAGTCCTGGGGTCTACCCCAAGATCATACCTCTTTGGTGTGTGATGGTGAATCCACTTGCCCCAATGGGCTGTGAGCTTCTTAAGCGCAGAGTCCGGTCTGATTTGCTCTGTCTCACTCGAAATGCCCAGCGCAGGGCCTAGCCCAGGGTAGACACCCATGAACATGGACTGAAGGGAACTGGACACTCCCTGGGTCAGGACCAGTCCAGGCAAGCATCTTTGCCTCTTTCCCAGGCCCTTTTTATACCTGACTAGTCTCCTTTTTCTCCTCCTTTTGCAGGCTTCAAGCTTGCTGGCTGGAGATCATTTACAGAAAGGTCTTTGGGAATTAACACATCCCTATGGCCAGGGAATTCAGCTTGCAGTTGAGAATGAAGAGATGCTGTGCTTAACACAATGGAAGATGTGCTAATGGTGGACTTGCTGGCATTGGACAATGGGTAGGTCTGTGGGCGAGATCCTTTTCAAAAGCGAGTAGTACTAAGTGACATCTACAGTCCATGATTTTAATCAATCTACTTCCCTTACTGGGCTATGACCAGGTGTCACAGGGCGATTCACTTGACCTCTCTGAACTTCAGTATCCTCCTAGGAAAAATGATGGTAGCAATACTGTAGTATAAGTGCCTGATAATGAGCTTCTTTTTTTTTTTTTCATTGTAAGTGCTTGACCTTAAGCTTTCGATGGCAGAGATATCCATTTCAAAGATACACATCTCGATAAACACATTGCCAGCTAAACAGCTAGATATACAGAGCCACGCATGAAGCTCCCCTTTGGAAAAGCCCCGGGTGACCCAGATGATTGATTGCTGGGGTGACCCTGCTTTTCCATACCCATGTGTTAATTCCTGTTCTTATGTTTTCAGGTCACCAATAAAGAGCGAACCTGCAAAATCCATCCTCAACCCCAGGTCCTCTTTCTCTCTTTCTTCCTGTGACCTTACCCTGTGGCCCCGAGCATGTCGTGTGCCCTCAAGGGGTTGCAAGTAATAAATCTTGTTTTTTTCCAAAGTTCCCTGATGGTGGTTTCTGAGTGGCACCTTACATTTATAATAAGAACCACAAGGGCCCATCCAGTTGCAATACTGGTTCCAGTTGGGGAAATGCCTTTGGGGCTCCCCACAAGTAGTCTGGGCCCAGGTGAGGGTCCCCAGGCATTTCTAGCTGCTAGCATCTCCTAATGGTGGGCCAAGACTGTTCACATTTCTTTTATTTATTTATTTTTTTTGGTGCACATTTCTTAAACAGTGAAAGTTTCCATATGACCCAGCAATTCCATTCCATCCAAGAGAACTGAAAACATAGGTCACACAAAGATTTGTGCATGAATGTTCGTGGCAGCGTTATTCGTTGTTCATAACAGCCAAACCTGAAAATAAGCATGTCCATCAGCTCATAGATGGATAAGCAAAATGTGGCCTACACACACAACAGAATACTATTCAGCCTGGAAACAGTCTACTGATACGTATGAGAGGAGAGATGAACCTCAACACCATTACGGTATTTGGGAGAAACCAAACATGAGAGACCTATTGTGTGAGTCTATTTATAAAGACTGTCTAGAAAGCAACCAACCTATAGAGGCAGAAAGTAGGCCTGGCACAGGCAGAGGGAAGAACAAGGATTAACATAAATGGGTCTTTTGGGGGTGATGAAAATGTTCTAAAACTTGGGTAAGGTTACTAAAAATCATTTCATTGTAAACTTGACATAGGTGGATTATAGGATCTGTAAAATATTCCTCCATAAAGTTGTGAAAATCACCTTCTACACCCAGTGGGGGTGAAACTCACAAGAGATGGTTTGTCCAGCCCAGTTCTCAGCCCATCCCAGGGGCTTTGTGACTGTTCTGCGTTTTTCCTTCTTTAAAGCTGTCTTTGACTCAGGACAGTTTCAGTGACCGGGGAAAAACACTTTGTGATTTCTGGTTTCCATCTAAGGCGTTACCTTAAGGATGCTCGGCCTCAACCCTCTAGGCTCTGCTGGCCTCCAAGTCCCTTCAATCCTTCCTTGTTGATGGCCTTGCTCCTGCCCCTTCCAGTGGCTTCCTCCACCCAGGACAGTTCTTACCTCTTTCCTTGCCCATGGTGACAGCTTCTGGCCAGGCCTCCTTCCCCCCAACCCCTTATTTTAAATTACAGTTTGGTTTATTTAGTGGCTGCTCTGGGTCTCCATTGCTGCACAGGCTTTCTCCAGTTGTGGTGAAAAGGCTTCTCGTTGTGAAGCCTAGATTTAGTTGCTCCACCGCAAGTGGCTGGAGAAGGAAATGGCAACCCACTCCGGTGTTCTTGCCTGGAGAATCCCATGGATGGGGGAGCCTGGTGGGCTGCGGTCCACGGGGTCGCAAAGAGTCGGACACGACTGAGCGACTTCACTCACTCACTCACTCACCGCAAGTGGCACGTGGGATCTTAGTTCCCAGACCAGGGATCGAACCGGTGTCCCCTGCACTGGCAGGCAGCTTGTTCACCACTGGACCAGCAGCGAAGTCCCCAGGCCTCCTCCTTGCCACTGGATTCTCATTAGTCCGATGCAAGCTGCCAGGCTGCTCTTGAAGAGCCCTGAGCTCACAGACCTTCATGCCTCCCTAGCTCCTGAAGCAGAAAACCGAAGCCACCTGTCTGCAGGCTCTGCAGCTGGCCTCCTCCCAGTCTCTGATTTCACTTTCTCCTGCTGCACCGTGAAATGACTTTCTCCCTGGCCGGCACCTGGCTCTCCGTGTTCCCTCTGCCCCTTTGCCCAGGCCATTCCTCCTGCCTTCCCACTGCNGACCTTCATGCCTCCCTAGCTCCTGAAGCAGAAAACCGAAGCCACCTGTCTGCAGGCTCTGCAGCTGGCCTCCTCCCAGTCTCTGATTTCACTTTCTCCTGCTGCACCGTGAAATGACTTTCTCCCTGGCCGGCACCTGGCTCTCCGTGTTCCCTCTGCCCCTTTGCCCAGGCCATTCCTCCTGCCTTCCCACTGCCCCGGTCCCCATGACCACACCCACCCACCCCTGAGTACCAGCCAGCAGCCACACTCAATTGGGAGGAAGAAGAGGGCTGGGAGCCAGGCAGACCCAGCTGATTCTTGACCTGGCTCTGCCACCCAGCAGCCGGGATGCCTAAGTGCCCCAAGCCTCTGCTCTGTCATCTGTGAAATGGGTCTGATGTTAATATGCAACATATAGAGCTCGTTAGTGTCTTTCTTCTCACAAGACAGTGACGTCAGAGAGGGCAGGGATCGTGAACGTCATACCTCCCTGTTTCTATTCAGGATGTAGGCTCCTGGGGCCCTAAAACAGTCTGGTACAGGGCTGTCTAATGACTTGTCTGTGGATGAATGAATATCTTGGTTGGTTTTTTTCTTAGTGCCTAGTAGGTGTTTTGTAAATAACTCTTCCTCCCTCCTGCCTGCCAGTGTCCCAACAAGAATTTCATGGGTGTCTGATACGTGCTGGGCGTTGAGTGTGGGGTTCAGACTCTCCCTTCCTCAGCTCTGTCCTTGCCTCGCCCCGACCTCCTGGCTCTGCTCCCCTCCAGGCTTGCCTCTGATCCTTGGGACTTGGTCTCTTTGGTGTTAGACTCCTGACTTTCAAGTGAAGTGACGGACGGATGCAGTCACTCATTCATTCCTTCATTCAAATCGTATTTCCTGGGGCCCCGCTTTGTGCCAGGCAGGTTCTAGGCTGGAGACACAGAACAGAGCACAGATGTCCCTGCCATCGTGAACTGTTCTCCAGTGGGGGAGAAAGAGGTTAGTAATGATAACTAACCACGCAAGCCGTCTTTTGGAGTGTCTGCTGGCAGCGAATGCCACAGAGCACATCAGGCCGGGAAGTGGGCGGTGGTGGCAGTTTTGAAGCAGGTGTCAAGACAGACCTCGCAGAGAAGACATTGGAACAGATGCTTGAAGGAGGAGCCGTGCTAATCCCTGGGGGCCGAGTGTTCCAGGTAGAAGGAAGAACCAGCGCAAAGGCCCTGAGGCAGGAGACTGCCCTGTCAGGGGTGGGGGAGGGGTGGAGGTGGGGCCAGGGTAGTGACGGAGGCCGGTCCGAGGTCACGGTGCCGGGAGAAATATCAATCACCTCAGATATGCAGATGACACCACCCTTATGGCAGAAAGTGAAGAGGAACTAAAAAGCCTCTTGATGAAAGTGAAAGAGGAGAGCGAAAAAGTTGGCTTAAAGCTCAACATTCAGAAAACGAAGATCATGGCATCCGGTCCCATCACTTCATGGGAAATAGATGGGGAAACAGTGTCAGACTTTATTTTTTTGGGCTCCAAAATCACTGCAGATGGTGACTGCAGCCATGAAATTAAAAGATGCTTACTCCTTGGAAGAAAAGTTATGACCAACCTAGATAGCATATTCAAAAGCAGAGACATTACTTTGCCGACTAAGGTCTGTCTAGTCAAGGCTATGGTTTTTCCTGTGGTCATGTATGGATGTGAGAGTTGGACTGTGAAGAAGGCTGAGCGCCGAAGAATTGATGCTTTTGAACTTGGTGTTGCAGAAGACTCTTGAGAGTCCCTTGGTCTGCAAGGAGATCCAACCAGTGCATTCTGAAGGAGGTCAGCCCTGGGATTTCTTTGGATAGAATGATGCTAAAGCTGAAACTCCAGTACTTTGGCCACCTGATGCGAAGAGTTGACTCATTGGAAAAGACTCTGATGCTGGGAAGGATTGGGGGCAGGAGGAGAAGGGGACGTCCGAGGATGAGATGGCTGGATGACATCTCGGACTCGATGAACATGAGTCTGAGTGAACTCCGGGAGATGGTGATGGACAGGGAGGCCAGGCGTGCTGCGATTCATGGGGTCGCAAAGAGTCAGACACGACTGAGCTACTGAACTGACTGAACTGAACTTTGTTCTGGGTGGAGGGAAAGCCAGTGGAGTGAGATGATCAGACTTACCTTTTCAAAGGATTCCCCTGCCCATTCTGCTGAGAACAGACCGTGGTAGTAACAGCAATTAACATGCGTCAGGAACTTGCTTTGTTATCAAGGCACAACTGAGTCTTTTACCCATTTCAGCTCATGTAATCGTCACAGCAGCATGAGGTGGGTACTGTTAGCCCCATTTTAAAGAGGGGGTTAAGTGAGGCTCAGAAAAGCAAGTTCCCCAAGTTCACACAGCCTGTAAGGGACAGAGCTGGGTTTGAACCCAGACAGCAGTCCAGCCCTGAACTCAGGGCTCACTCCTGCTCTGCACAGCTTTAGGTGGGTAAAGGCACTTCACAGCTGTGTGATCTTGGGCAAGTTACATAACCTCTCTGTGTCCGGGATCCTCATCCACATGCCAACCTTTGCTCAGTCGTGTCCAACTCTTTGCGACCCCATGGACTGTAGCCTGCCAGGCTCCTCCATCCATGGGAGTGGGTTGCTATTTCCTTCTCCAGGGGATCTTCCCGACCCAGGGATTGAACCTGGGTCTCCTGCACTGCAGGCAGATGCTTTACTGTCTGAGCCACCCGGCCCACTATACCAAACTTAGAGGCTGGCAAGATAAGGCAAGTTCCTGTGGGTAACGCTCTTTGTGTAGTGGGGCATGATTTCCTTGTGAGCCTGGCTGTTTGGCTTGACTGTCACCTCCCCCAGTCCCTGCCACCCTCAACTGCCCCTCCTGTCCCCCAGCAACGTGTGAGGTGACCCTTGAAGATGGGGTCTTACAGTGGGATCTTAGCCCACTCCTGCTTTTCCCCTGGGTCTCAGTTTGCCCTTCTGGAGGGAGGAAGGGCCCATGTGTTATGGCTGAGATGCTGCCCATCTCTGCAATTTCCTGATGGCCCTTGGTAACTTTTGCCTACACTCCCCACCCTCCTGCCCCCATCCCTGCAGCTCTGGCTCAGGACCCCCGAGAAAATAGAGCACCCAAGAAATAAAAACCTGGCCAAGCCCCCAGCCCTGACTCGAGTCCCTGAGATTGGGAAGGCGGCCAGGCCTTCTCATGGTTGGAGATGTTTAAACTCTTCGCACGTAGGGGCTCCGCAGAGAGAGCTGCCTGCAGGGTCGGGCGGGAGCAGCCGCACTGGCCTGGCCGCCGCAGACCCCCAGGGGCCGGAGGCAGATGGCTTCACTCAGCTTCAAATTATCCACCCGCTCAGCTCCAGGCAGGCGTTCACCAGCCGTGGTCTGTCTTCCTTACCCTGGAGAGGGAGCACGGGCAGGAAGGAGGGGGTGAGCAAGCCCACCCATGGAGTGGGAGGGCCCGTGGGCTGGGGGATGTTCCAGGAACTGACCCCAGGGAATGTGCTTGTGTTTGGGAAAAGGGGCCTAGCTTTTGAGCCAGTGCTGTTCTAGTCCTGACTCTGCTGCTTCCCAAAGAGGTTGCTCTTTGGGCCTCTGTTTAGCTGTCTGTGAAATGGGTATCTGTTCCTCCCAGGAGGAAAGGGTGGTTCTGAGAGAAAGGCCTGGGGCACAGTTGGCGGGAAAGATCATGCCCGCTGAGCACATCCTTCCATCCCGGCACTGGCCATGCTGGTTTACGACTGGGAGTCCATGTGTGTCTCCCAGTAGCCTGCGGGCTGGAGCTGTGTTTGATTCATTCAGTGTCCCCACTGCCCTGCACACAGTGTGGTATGTACTCGGTACTCCAGAGTTCGTTGCTGAAATGAATAAATGACGGTAGGAGTTCACCACTGAATATTTATTTTTCTTTCCTTTTTGGTTGCTGTCAGGGCTGTTCTTTGACAAAATTGAGATTAATGCAGTTTGTTTCAGAGCCCTGCCCATTTTATTCCCATGTTCTTTTCTCTCTTCTTTTGGTATCTTCTATCTTCTTCTATCATCAGTCAGCTGTCATGCAGAAAATGATCATTGTGTCTAATTTATACTAAAGTGAAAGTGACTGATAGGACAATCTATCATTCTTTCATTTCTATAATAGCCAATCCCTAATTCAAAGGGATGAGCCTTAATGGCCAAAGGGAGGCAGTTCAGTACTCCTTTCCAGGCTCCTCTCCTTTTCTGCATCTTGTGTATATCTGGACCAAATGAGCTAGCTCAGTAGCTCATTGGGACTTCAGAAATGATCCTGGCTACCCAATGCAAGATAGAGCAAATGGTTCCCAGCTTCTGCTTGAAATACCCCTAAACAGAAAGGACAACTGGCAGGAAGGTCACTAGCTTTAAGGCAACCCACTCCATTGCTCTGACTAATGTTGAAACTTTTCTCCGTTAGGCTATTTTGCCCTTGTCTGGTCTCTAGAGCAAGAGTCAAATGGAGTAAGTTTGCCTCCTTTTATATAAGAGTCTTTCCCTTAAACAAAGACCTCTAGACTTGCTGTTTCCTTAACACCCTGCATATGCCTTCCTCCCACCTAAGCTTTGCTCTTTTTCTCTCTCTGTACCTTCCTCCTTCCAAGGTCACTTTCCAGTGTGAAGTCATAGCTTGCTCTTGGTTTATTTCTAGGGCAAATATGATGGGCAACACCTGAACCCAATGGTTTTGTGATTCTTTTCCAGCTCAAGTTCTAAGAAGTCCTGGAAGGTCTGGAAAGTTCTGTCAGCGTTAGTGAAAAAATAGCGAGGAGCCTGGTGGGCTACAGTCCATGGGGTCACAAAAGAGTCGGACACGATTTAGAGAGCACACAATAACCACAACAGCAACAACAACAATACCTTAAAAAAAAAAAAAAAAACAATACCTTGTGTGCTCACTCTGTGCCATATGCTATTAGGAGGAGCTTTTTAAGTATTGCCTAATAAAATCTTCACAGTAATGCCTCAAAATAGAACTTATCATTATCCCCACTTACAGATGGGAAAACTGAAGCACAGGGATGTTCTGTAATGTCCCTAAGATCCCATAACTGAAAGCAATGGAGGCAGGATTCGAACCTATGTTTTCTGACTTTGTAGACCACACTCTGACCACTGAGATCTGCCAAACGTTTGACCTGCCACATGCACACATACCACACACCACACACATACCACACACCACACACACACCACACACCACACGCCTGTGCTTCCCTCGAGCTTGTTTTCAGTTCCTGATGTTCAAATGTTCTTCTCACCTTTACTGAGCTGTTCCATTGTTTAACACTCACATGTCACGTCTTCCAGAACCCCCTCTTCCGTGAGCTGCCCCAGAGTCCTCTGAGCACCCACCTCAGCCCCTACCACCTTATCCCAAAATTGGTTCCCCAAGGGTGGGGAGCCTTGTCTGGCTCCTTGTTATTCCCCAAGACCTAGAACAGGGGCTGACACATCTTGGGAGCTTAGCCTTCAGTCCTGTCTGACTCTTTGCGACCCCATGGACTGTAGCCCGCCAGGCTCCTCTGTCCCTGGGGTTCTCCAGGCAGGGACGCTGGAGCCATGCCCTCCTCCAGGGGACCTTCCCAGCCCAGGGATCCTGCATTGCAGGTGGGTTCTTTACTGACTGAGCTACCAGGGAAGCCCTGACACATGTGAGGAGATCAGGAAATGTCTGTTGAATTTAACTGAGTCGACTTGCCATGGAATGTGGGAAATACCACCAATGCCCCAGACTTTGCTTTCTCATCTGCAAATCGGGAGCAATAACAGCTGCCCTCTTCCTCCCTGTGAGGGTTGGTGGGGCTCTTACACGGGGTCACACGTGGGGAGGTCTTCTGTAATGTACACAGCCCACACATGCGGGGCACGTGGTGGGGTGACTCTTCACGGCAGGTGCTCTCACCAGGCGTGACTGCTTTTAGCTCTGAGCCTCAGTTTCCTCATCTGCAGCTCTGCCAGGTGCACAAGGGTATTAAGGATCAAAGGGGACTTTATGCAGTGTGAGCCCACCGCTGGAAGAAGGGGCTGTTTTCCATTTATAAAGCAGGGGAAGGTAACTTGCTTGGCATGAATGGAAGAGCTAGCCCTAAGCAGAGACATTTTAAGCCTTCTCTTTCGAGCTGGTGAAGAACAAAGAGTAAAACAGAAAGCAAGATAGGGAAAGAATCCATCCGTTTGTGGGCCCAGCATTCCCAAGCAAAGATGCGTGCATGTGTGCGTGTGTACATACAAACACACACAACAAAAGCTGGGGAAATTCTGGGAGATCAAGAAGTTCACTCCAGCCAGAGAAATCTCAGTGGGGACCTCATGGCCAAATAGGAGGAGTCCTGAAGACTTTTGATGCCAAAATTGCCTGAAGGCACAGGACTGAAGTGTCTTGGTATGTCTAAGCTGGAAGAGACACCCATGCCCTCGAGCTCAGAAAGGCCAGGCTACCGCTGCCACCTGACACGCCCCTTCTCCCTGACACATCACTGCCCTCCTGGGAGGTCCTGACATTTATTGGGTGGAACAGCATTTCATTTTACATATATAGCCAAAGGAATCAGGCACTCTTCCAAGTGCTTTATAAGTGTCAGCTCATTTAATCCTCAGAACAATCCAGTGAACGCCTGCCACTATCATCCTCGTTTTACAGAGGAGGTAACTGAGGCCCGGAAGGCTGCAGAGCTGATAATTCTAACTGAGATTCCAGAACTAAGAGCATCTGGCTGCTCCCAATACAGAAGGAATGGACGGTCGGGCTGCTGACTCTGCCAGCTGGAGCGAGGGTAGCTGGGCCTTGGAGGCTGTCACCGGGGCTGGGATGGGCTTAGGGCTCAGCGTGGGGCCTGTGTAGACCTCGCTTCCCAGGCTAGAATGGGGGACCCACCATGTTATGATTCTGGGACCAGCCACGGCAATGAAGAGGGTAAAGGTCCTCATGGGAGGTCTCTGCTGCCCAAGACAACTGGGTATCTGGAGAAGATCACACAGGCTCAAGACCCCGAACTCCTCTCACCATGCTGCCTCCCAAGCCCCCGGGGCCCCCGACATGCTTGGTTCCCTAGCCAGGATTGGTCTTTCTCCCCCAGAGCCCCCACCCCTCAGCCCTCTGCCCCAACCCGCACCATTTCCAACACACCTTTCCCATCTCAACCTAAACCTTGCTCTCCCCTTTTCAACCCCCAGACTAATGCGTTGTACATTCTAAGTCTCCAAGATGCCTGTCTTATAGCTCTTTATTTCACCTGTAATTAAGTGATTCATCATGTAGTTGAAATTTTAAAAATTGCTTTATTGGTCTGCCTATGTTTAAAGTGTAAAACTTGATACATTTTGACATGCATTTTCACTCATTTAACCAACACTGTAATCAACATAATGAGCATACCTGTTGTCTACCTCATGACCCTCTGTGATTCCTCCCTCCCAACCCTTCCCCCATCTGGTCAACAATAGATCTGCTTTCTGGTTTGTATTTTCTAGAATTTTCTAAAATAACTGGATGATCCTAGAGTATAGACCTGTTTTATCTTGTCATATACACACTTTCACTCAGCATAATGATTTTGAGATTCATCCACACTGTTGAGTGTATCAGTGATTCTGGTTTTTAGCAACTGAACAAGTATTTCATTATCTGGAAGTATCATCATTTGTATATCCATTTATCTGTAGATGGTTGCCAGATTCATTTGGGAATTCATTTGAATCCAAGTTTGGGCTATTACAAATAAAGCTTCAATTAAGGTTTGTGTATAGGTCTTCATATGAACATAAGCTTTAATTTCTCTTGAGTAAGTATCTAGGAGTGCAATGGCTGGATCATATAATTGGTACTTGCTTAACTTTTTACCTAGCTTCCAAACTCTTTGCCGAAGTGGCTGTACCATTTTAAACTCCTGCCAGCAGCAAATGAGAGGCTTAATCCAGCTACTTTCTCACCAGGTGTCGGGATGGGCAGTCTCTTGGGTTGTAGCCATTTGAATAAGGGTGTGGTGGTATCTCACTGTGATTTTAGTTTTCATTTTCCTAATGACTTACTGATGTTGAGCATCTTTTCATTTGCCTGTATACATACGTATATCTTTGGTGAGATGTCTGTTCAAAGGTTTTACCCACTATTATTATTTTTTAAATTGGGTTGCTGTAGGTATGATGTTAAGATCTTTCTCTGTTATGAGAGTGAAAGGTCTATGAGGGTGGGGGCTATGTCTGCTCTGATCAAGATTACAGATGGGGCTTTAAGACACAGCACAGTGCCTGGGATAGTCAGCACTCAATAAATGTTCCATAAGTTTTGAATGAATTAGTACATGAATGAATGAAAGAAGGACCTTTCTGTGTGTGGCCAGAATGGAGCAAGGTCAGGAGAACCTGAGAGCTTGAGGAGAGGGGACAGGTTGGGTCAGCAGAGAAGGGGAGAAGCAGAAGATAAAAGGATAAGATGAACCCCTGGAGACAGGATGGGTCCCGGTGAGGCCACTTCCACACCTGTCTTTGGATCCTCCGGGGTGGTCAGAAGCTGTTATGCAGAGCTAATTCTACCTAAAGTGTCAAGGACTTCCAGGGCCACTGCAGGTCTCAGCGCCCCCCTCTCCATCACATCCGTACTCCAGTAGCCAGGAGCGTTGTCCCAAATGAATGGCTGACTTGCTGGTGGGGGAAAGGACAGGCCAGATGAGAGACTTGTGGGGAGAGTTTAGGGCTGAATTCAGTCCCAGCTGTGTGCCTTGCCCAGATTGAACAGTCCCAGACTTTGAACATGAAATAGTGTTGCCTCGAGGGCTGAACTGACCCCATAACCAAGAGACTGAAGCCACGGCCAGCTTCCTGCAAGCCGGGACTGGAGCCCACAGAGGAAACTTTCCAAGCAGTCTCAACACCAAGGTCCCTTTCCCACCTCTTTACTCCCCCTTGGCAGAGGAGTTCTCATGCACGTGAAAGACGTCGCGTCTAGACTTTCAGAGTTATTTCCCAGTGAGGTTAGGCATCAATCACTGGGCTGTGGGTGGGTGGCAAGAGCTTTAGCTGGTGAAAAGCAAGCATTTACAATAGGCCATGAGCTCTGTAACCCCGCTTGGCTGTCTTCTTCGTTTTTAGTATCTGCTGGGTCTCAACAGGAGAATGGCTTGAAGGTTCAGGGCCAGCCCCCTGGGGCTCAGGGCTGGGGAACAAGGTCTTCGTCATCTCCTGGCTCCCAGCACAGACCCCACAGTCCTCTCCCCAAGCCCCAGCTCTGAGGACCCAGGAAGCTTTAAAAAAGCAGATTTGTGCTCAGAGACCCTAGGAGAGTTCAGCCCTCCAGAAGCCTGCATGGCCTTGATCACCCCAAATTCCAGGAAGATTCCCTGGAGAAGGAAGTGGCAACCCACTTCAGGATTCTTGCCTGGAGAATCCCATAGACAGAGTAAGCTGGTGGGCAACAGTCCATAGCGTCACAAGGAGTCAGACGCGACTGAGGGACTGACTCACTTTCACAGGGTTGAAGCAGTGAATTCCACCATGCTGTTGAAGAAATCAAGAGGGAGCTGCACAAATGTAGTGGTCATTAGTGCTATTTTCTAGATATTTCTAGCTCTCTGTTTTCTGGGGACATGGTAGGATTGTACTTCCTGGACCCCTTGCTGTTGGCTGAAGTCATCTGACTATTCTGACCAATGGATTGGGAGCTGAAGTGATGTGGGTCACCTCCAGGCTAGGATATTTAGTAGTCCAGAACACTTTTTCCCTCTGCCATTGCAACCAGCAATATGGGAGATGATGGCTGCCCCATTAGTCTGGGTTCCTAAGTGAGAAGTTCATGGGCAGATACAGAAAAGAACTAATCCTGTAGGGCATCTCCTGTGCTTCAAGGCAATTACATGAAATATCTCAATTTGCTCAACACCTTCCAGGAAGAAGAGGGCGGAGCCATTGCTGGTATGGTCATCACTGTCATTTTCCAGATGGGGAGACTGAAACTGGAGAGGAAATCGGTCCATCTGACATCTCCCAACTGAGATAGAATTTGAACATAGGTCTCTGACGGAAAAGTCCATGCTTTTCCCAACACACGCCACTGTCTGAATTGCCCTATAATCACGTAGTGATTTCTGCTACCTGCTTCTGGGGTTGAGGTCTTTGGAGCTGGAACCAGAGAGTGAGGAGACCCTAAGATTCTGGACACAGCCAGTCCATTCATGGATGCTTCCTTCCTTCATCCATCCATGTCCGTTCAGACACTAGTATTTACTGAGCATTTACTATCAAGCCTGTTTGTCATGGCAGGAACTCCTGACCAAGCCTGGGCCAAGAATGGGGAGAAAAATCATGAATTAGTGAAAGGTGGGGCAGAGAAGCAGGGAGCCGTGTTATTCAGGACAGAGACTGCCATGGACGGGGCTGACATGGAGTGATGGGGCTCAGAGTGAACAACAGCAATAATGATAGCCGTAGTCATCATCTGCTGAGCACCACCTGTGAGAGGCTAAGGGTGCTTCCCAAAAAGCCTACTTCCTGCTCACAACTAACCTCTGACATCACCCCGTGAGCCGCATGTTACAAATAAGCAGACTACAACTCGGAGAATTGAAGTATGAATAATTTGTTGAAGGTTACACAACCAGTGATAAGTAGGGTCAGGATCTGAACCCATATCTGTTCCAAAGCCAATGATCTTAGCCCATAATATACCCTGTTTCTCGTTTTGAACTGATGATGGGTGTCCATTCAATGACCCTGCATGTTAGAGAAGCATACCCTTCCTCCAAATGGAGATAAGCCCAGCTTGACAAGTTGGAGGTCTGTTTTTCATTTTGTGAAGGACAAGAGAGAACACAGTCATGAAGTGAGTCCATAGTCACTCACTCATAGCCAGCATGAGTTCAGCAACTGAGGGGCCACTTGCTAGTGAACTTCAAGTAGCAAGTCGCAAAGTCAGAGGACAGACAGGCCTATCTGACTCCTAAGCAGGTGACACCCTTGTATCTGTTGGGATTCTCCATCTACCTTTGACCCATGCATTCCTTCTGCCATTCAATCACTATTCACTGAGAATCTACTATGAGCAGGGTGGTGGTGGTGGTTTAGTCGCTAAGATGTGTCCAACTCTTGCGACCCCATGGACTGTAGTCTGCCAGGCTCCTCCATCCATGGGATTCTCCAGGCAAGAATATTGGAGTGGCTTGCTATTTCCTTCTCCAGGGGATCTTCTCAACCCAGGAATCGAACCTGGGTCTCCTGCACTGCAGGCAGATTCTTGACCAACTGAGCTACAAGGGAACAGGGTACCACGCTCATGCCAAGGACACGATGAATCGATTTTCTCCATGTCTTTCTCACCATGTCTGTCTCCTCTGGCTGCTCTATTATTCATGTATTTTGCTTGTACCATATGGCATGTAGGATCTAAGTTCCCCAGCCAGGGATCAAACCCACGTCTCCTGCATTGGAACCAAGGCGTCTTAACCATTGGACCACCAGGGAAGTCCCCATGCCGTTATTTATTTCTGTGGCTTGTGCTGAGTTTCCATTGGCTTGGTTGGCAAATGCATGACACTGCTGACTCATTTTGAGTATGTAACTACCAAGGCTCAAAGATTGTTTTTCACTGTGTTCCCCTGCTAAGATACATCCCCCCTCCAGCCCCTGCCCTGTAGATCCTCAGCTGGATATGACTATAGAAGTCTCTTAGCCTCGCCTCTCACTCCAGCCACGGCTGCAGTGACCAGTCTCTTACAGACTTCGTCTAGCTTTGTGCAGGTATAACCAGAAAGCACTGCCCTCCAGCACGTGGCTCTTGCATCCTGTCCTGAGACCTCTCCATTGTTCCTTTTGGAGAGGCCTCCGGGATTCCTCTGATTAATGATCAGCTTCAAGTGTGGGGGAGCTCGTGCCTGTGGAGCCACCCTGGATCGATGGGAGTCGGAGGCTGATGGATGATGCCTCCTCGCACAATCCTGAGATGTATTTCATACGGCCCCTCAGAGGGTCATCTCCATGATGCATCCTTGTACTGACTTTCTCTGGCTCCTATTTCATTCTTCCTGTTCTATTTTTGGATCCCTGGGTTGTTCAGTTGCTAAGTCGTGGCCCATTCTTTGTGACCCCATGGACTGCAGCACACCAGGCGTCCCTGTCTTTCTCTCTCTCCTGGAGTTTGCTCAGATTCACGTCCATTGAGTCAATGATGCCATCCAACCATCTCACCCTCTGTCACTCCTTCTTCTTTTGCCTTCAGTCTTTCCCAGCCTCAGGGTCTTTTCCAATGAGTCGGCTCTTCACATCAGGTGGCCAAAGTATTGGATCCCTGGGACCACTTCCCAAATAAGCTACCTGCACATGCTTTTGCTTTGGGCTCTGCTTTGGGGGAACCCAGGCAAAGATGTGTGTGTGCGCTCAGTCACGTCCAACTCTTTGCGAGCCCATGGACTGTAGCCCGTCAGGCTCCACTGTCCAGGAAAGTTTTCAGGCAAGAATACTGGAGTGGGTTGCCATTTTCCTCCTCCAGGGGAGCTTCCCGATCCAGGGATCCAACCCACGTCTCTTGCATCTCTTGTGTTGGCAGGCAGATTCTTTACCACTAGCACCACCTGGGAAGCCAAAGGCAAAGATAATCCAGCCTTTTTGAAACTTAGTGTGTCTTTAAATGGAAGAATAATACTTTGCATTTATCTGGATTATGTGAAATCTGAATCTCAAATGGTCTGGTATCTGAACTAAGGCAGAGGGGTCAGATCAGAGGATCTGAGGGCTAAACTTACCAGGAGGTTTTATTTCTTGAATGAGGAGGGTTCACTAGCAGAGGCTCTGGAGGCTTCTGGAAGCCTCTGGAATTTTGCTGACTCTTCCTTTTCAGGATTAATCTAAAAATTGAAAAAAATATGTTTATATTAGTGAGCAACTTGCTTTGCTTGTTCCTTCCCAGGTCTCTGAACTTGAGAAAACAACAATCCAGAGATTTTATTTTTTCAGCAGAATTACAAAAAGGACAGAGAATGGCAGCCAGGCAAGAGGCCAGGACAGACGAGGGGAGAAGATGCTACCAATAGAGGAGGAGATAAAGAGGGGCAACGCGTCAGAGTCTGGGGAGGAGCAGAGTTCCCCTGGGGCAGTAGTGGGGGACCTGGCTTCTCTTTGCAGCTGGGCGACTGTAACCCAGAAGACGGTCCAGGCATTGCAAGGGGCAGGGAGCAAGCAAGTCTGGTGGCCAGAGGGATAAAGAGGCTAGCTGGGTGCAAAAACCGGGGGCCAGGTGGGGGGTCCTGCAGGGGTGGAAGTACTTACTAGGCCATGAGATCCTTCTCCCCTTGCTTCATCTTCCATGGCAAGGAAGGAGGAACATTGAAGTTCTGCTGATGCAAGCCCTGAAGAAAGGGTTTCAGGTCTGACAAATACAATCATAAACAAACACGGCAAATCCTTCTTGATCTGCAAATGGATGAGAACTGGGAAGGTGAATGTGAGGATGTAGAAACAGCACTAGCTTGAGTCCCATTATGCCTCTCATGAGTATGAGTTAGCCTCTCTGGGCCTCAGTTTGTTGTCATTTAGTGGCTAAGTCATGTCCTACTCTTTTGCAACCCCATGGACTGCTGCTTGCCAGGCTCCTCTGTCCATGGGATTTCCCAGGCAAGAATACTGAAGTGGCTTGCCATTTCCTTCTGTAAGGGATCTTCCCTATCCAGGGATCAAACCTGTGTCTCCTGCATTGGCAGGCAGATTCTTTACCACTGAGCCACCTGGGAAGCCCTGGGTCTCAGTTTGCTAACTTGCGAAATAGGAATGGTAATGCCCACCTCACAGGTCTGTTGGGAGGCATGACAGTTAATTTTATGTGTCAATTTGATTAGACTGTGGTATCAATGTTTGGTTAGACTGTGGTATTGATATTTGATCAAATACCAGTTTAGACATTGCTGTGAAGATATTCTTTTAAGAAGAGATTAGCATTTAAGTCAGCGGACTTTGAGAAAAGCAGATTCCCTCCACAATGCGGATGAGCCTCATCCAACCAGTCGAAAGCCTTAATTGAAAAAGACTGACATCTTCCAAGAAAGAAGGGGTTCTGCCAGCAAACTGCTTTTGGACTTGCGTTGCAGTACCAGCTCTTCCCTAGATCCCCGGGTCTCTAGCCTGCCATCCTGTACCTCAGAGTTTGGGCTTACCTGTCTCCACAGTCATGTGGGCCAGTTCCTTAAAATTGATTCTCTCCCCTCCCCCACCCCACACACATTCTATTGGTCCTGTTTCTCTGAAGAATCCTCATACAGGAGAGCTAAATGATAAAAATATAATGGCAGATGCCAGACCCAGAAAAGTACATCCTGTGATTCCATTTATATAAAATTAGAGAAAAGGCAAACCTAAGTTATAGTGGAAGGAAAGTTATGACCAACCTAGACAGTATATTACAAAGCAGAGACATTACTTTGCTAACAAAGGTCCGTCTCGTCAAGGCTATGGCTCTCCCAGTAGTCATGTATGGATGCGAGAGTTGGACTATAAAGAAAGCTGAGTGCAGAAGAATTGATGCTTTTGAACTGTGGTGTTGGAGAAGACTCTTGAGAGTCCCCTAGACTGCAATGAGATCCAACCAGTCCATCCTAAAGGAGATCAGTCCTGGGTGTTCATTGGAAGGGCTGATGTTGAAGCTGAAACTCCAATAGTTTGGCCACCTGATGCGAAGAGCTGACTCCTTTGAAAAGACCCTGATGCTGGGAAAGATTGAGGGCAGGAGGAGAAGGGGACGACAGAGGATGAGACGGTTGGATGGCATCACTGACTCAATGGACATGAGTTTGAGTGAACTCTGGGAGTTGGTGATGGACAGGGAGGCCTGGCGTGCTGCAGTTCATGGGGTCACAAAGAGTCAGACACGACTGAGCGACTGAACTGGACTGACTGAACTGCAGCTATAGTGACTGAAAGTAGACCTCTCAGGGCTGGAGCTGGGAAATGGACCACAGATGGGTGCAGGCAAATTGTGGGGACGCTAGAATGAGATGGGAGTGTGTGCATTTGTTAAAACTTATTGAATTGTATCATTAAAAATGGGGGTAATTGATCCTGGGACAAGTGGATATCCCCATGCAAAAGAATGAAATTGGATCTTTCCCTCACATTATACACAAAAATTAGCTCAAAATGAATCATGAGCCTAAATATAATAGCCAAAACTGTAAAACTTGTAAAAGAAAATATGGTATATATTTGTGACCTAGGGGTGACCAATCCTTACAAAATGTGATAGCTACAGCACAAAAGAAGAAAAAAGCAGGTAAATAGGACTTTTTCACAATTAAAAACTCCAAAGAATGCTATCAATAAAATGAAAGGACAACCAACAGAATGGGAGAAGATATTTGCAAGCCTTGAATCTGATAAAGGACTTACACTTTGAATGTGTAAAGAACCACTACAACTTAATGATGAAGAGACAATTAATCCAACCAAAAAATGGGCAAAGGATCTCAATAGACTTGTCCCCAAAGATAGACAAAGGGCCAATAAGCACATGAAGATATCCAACATCATTAACCACGGGATTGTGTGCTGTGCGTTAAGTTGCTTCAGTCATGTCCAACTCTGCGATGCTATGGACTGTAGCCCTCCAGGCTCCTCTGTCCATGGGATTCTCCAGGCATGGGTTGCCATGCCCTCCTCCAGGGATCTTCCCAATCCAGGGATCGAACCCAAGTCTCTTACGTCTCCTGCATTAGCAGACGGGTTCTTTATGACTAGAACCACCTGGGAAGCCCAACCATGGGATTCAGGAAATGTAAATCAAAAGCACAGTCAGATACCACTTCATACCCACTAGGAGGAGTATAATTTAAAAGACTCATAATAATAAATGTTGGTGGGGATGTGGAGAAATTGGACTATTTCTACATTTCTGGTGGGACAATGAGCAATTCAACTGTTTTGGAAAGTTGTCTGGCCTTTCTTAAAAGGCTAAACACAGGGGTTAGCATTTCTACCTCTGGGTCTATGCCCAAGAGACATGGAAACATGTCCACACAAAAACACGCACACAAAGTTTGTAACAGCTTTATTCATAATAACCAAGATATGGAAACAACTCAAAGAATGAATGACTAAGCAGATGTGGTACATCTTTTCAATGGAATATTATTTGGCAGCAAAAAAGAATGAAGTACTGATACATGCTACAAAGTAGATGGACCTTAAAAACATGCCAAGTGAAAGAGGACAGACAGAAAATGTCACATATGATTCCTCACATATGCCCAGAACAGGCAAACCTATGGAAGCAAAAAGCAGGTTAGTGGCTGTCTAGGTATGAAAAGAGGGCATTGGAAGAAGTGGGGAGTGACTGCTAATCTGGGTGGGCTTTGTGGGAAAAGGGACCAATGAAATGTTCTAAAATTGGTTGTGGTGATGATCGTACACTTTAAATGGGTGAATTGTACAGTATAATATGTAAATTATGTCTCAATAAAGCTGTTTTTAAAAAGTGCATTTTCTCTGCTGATTGGTGATGTTGAACACATTTCCATTTACGTGTTGGCTATTTGTATGTCTTCTTTGAAAAAACATGTTCCGTTTCTCTGTCCCTTTTTAAATGGATTGCTGTGTTTTTGCTACTGATTCATACGTGTTCTTTATATGTCAATATATTGGATATTAGGTCTTCCCAGGAGAGGGCAATGGCACCCCACTCCAGTACTCTTGCCCGGAAAATCCCATGGATGGAGGAGCCTGGTGGGCTGCAGTCCATGGGGTCGCGAAGAGTCAGACATGACGGAGCGACTTCCCTTTCACTTTTCACTTTCACGCACTGGAGAAGGAAATGGCAACCTACTCCAGTGTTCTTGCCTGGAGAATCCCAGGGACAGGGGAGCCTGGTGGGCTGCCGTCTCTGGGGTCACACAGAGTCGGTCACGACTGAAGCGACTCAGCAGCAGCAGCAGCTGACACTAGCGGTAGAGAGCCCACTTGCCAGCGCAGGAGACATGAGACGTGGGCTCAGTCCCTGGGCTGGGGAGATTCGCCCTGGAGGAGGGCATGGCAACTGTGCTTGCCTGGAGAATCCCATGGACAGAGGAGCCTGGCAGGCTACAGTCCATAGCGTTGCACAGAGCCGGACATGACTGAAGCCATTTAGCATGCGTGCCTATTGGGTATTAGGCCCTTATCAGAGTTTGCAAATTTTTCTCCTATTCCATAGACTGCCTTTTAACTTTGTCAGTGGTTTCCTTTGCTGCACAGAAGCTTTTTGACTTGATATAATCCCACTTTGTTTATTTCTGCTTTAATTGCACTTGCTTTTGGTATCAAATCCAAAAAATTGTTGTCAAGACTGATGTCAAGAGCTTACTCCCTATGTTTTTTTTCTGGGGTTTTTATGGTGTTAGGTCTTAGACTTAAGTCTTTCATCCATTTTAAGTTAATTCTTGGGTGTGTGGCATAAAATAAGATTTCAGTTTCTTTTACATGTGGACGTCCAGTTTTCCCAGCACTATGGTATATTCTTTTCTTCTTTGTCATAAATTGTTGACCACATATAAATAAACTGTCTAGGTTTCTTTCTGGGCTGTCTATTCTTTTTCATTGATTTATGTGTCTGGTTTTCTGACAATACCATACTTCTTTTTTGATTACTATAGCTTCACAATATACTTTGAAATCAAGGAGTGTGATGCTTCCAGCTTTGTTCTTTTTTCTCAAAGTTACTTTGGTTATTTGGGGTCTTTTGTGATTTCATGCAAATTTTAGAATTTTTTCCTATTTCTGTGAAAATGCCATTAGAATTTTGATAAAATTGCATTTAATCTGTAGATTGCTTCCACTAATCATCAAGGAAATGCACATGAAAATCACAGTGAGATATTGCTTTACCTCTATTAGGATCAGTTCAGTTCAGTTCAGTCACTCAGTCGTGTCCGACTCTTTGCGACCCCATGAATCGCAGCACGCCAGGCCTCCCTGTTCATTACCATCTCCCGGAGTTCACTCAGACTCACATCCATCGAGTCCGTGATGCCATCCAGCCATCTCATCCTCGGTCATCCCCTTCTCCTCCTGCCCCCAATCCCTCCCAGCATCAGAGTCTTTTCCAATGAGTCAACTCTTCACATGAGGTGGCCAAAGTACTGGAGTTTCAGCTTTAGCATCATTCCTTCCAAAGAAATCCCAGGGTTGATCTCCTTCAGAATGGACTGGTTGCATCTCCTTGCAGACCAAGGGACTCTCAAGAGTCTTCTCCAACACCACAGTTCAAAAGCATCAATTCTTTGGCGCTCAGCCTTCTTCACAGTCCAACTCTCACATCCATACTTGACCACAGGAAAAACCATAGCCTTGACTAGACGGAACTTAGTCAGCAAAGTAATGTCTCTGCTTTTGAGAATGCTATCTAGGTTGGACATAACTTTTCTTCCAAGGAGTAAGCGTCTTTTAATTTCATGGCTGCAGTCACCATCAGCAGTGATTTTGGAGCCCAAAAAAATAAAGTCTGGCACTGTTTCCACTGTTTCCCCATCTATTTCCCATGAAGTGATGGGACTAGATGCCATGATCTTTGTTTTCTGAATGTTGAGCTTTAAGCCAACTTTTTCGCTCTCCTCTTTCACTTTCATCAAGAGGCTTTTTAGCTCCTCTTCACTTTCTGCCATAAGGGTCATCTGCATATCTGCATATCTGTCATCTGCATATCTGGGGTTATTGATATTTCTCCCGGCAATCTATTAGGATGGCTCTCACCAAAAAGACAAGAGGTAGCAAGTGTTGTTGAGGATGTGGAGAAAAGGGAACCCTTGCACACTGTTGGTGAGAATAGAAATTGGTGTAGCCACTGTGGGTGGAAAACAGTATGGAGGTTCCTCAAAAAACTAGAAATAAGACTACCTTATGACTGAGCAATTCCACTTCTGGGTGTCTGTCCAAAGGAAATGAAAACAGGATATTGAAGAGATATCTGTCCCCTGGTGCTCACTGCAGCAGTAGTCACAATAGCCGTGATTTAGAAATAGCCTAAAGGTCTGTCAACAGATGAACGGATAAATAAGGTTTGGTGTATTTATACATACACACACACACACACACACACACAGTGGGATAGTGTTCCGCCATCATTGGAGAAGGAAATGGCAACCCACTCCAGTATTCTTGCCTGGAGAATCCCAGAGACAGAAGAGCCTAGTGGGCTGCCGTCTATGGGTTCGCACAGAGTCAGACACGACTGAAGCGACTTAGCAGCATGAGAAAGAAGGAAAGCCTATCATTTTCAACAACGTGAATGCATCTCAATGGCTTTATGCTAATTCAGCCAGACAAAGGTAAAAGCTGCATGGTATCACTTATATGTGGAGTCCCCCTCAGAAAGAAGTCAGATTCAATGAAACAGAGCAGAATGGTGGTCATCAGGGGCTGGGGGAAAGAGGGAGGGGGTAGGAAAAAGGTATAACTTTTAGTTATAAGATGAGATAGAATATAAGATGAATTTATATCTTATATATAAGATGATATATAGAAATATAATATAATAATCAATATGATATAATATACATTATACATTATACAATATGAATTTAGTTGTAAGATGAGTTATAAAGTTATAACAACTTTCGGTTACAAGATGAGTAAGATCTGAGGATCTAATGTATATCATGGTGAATATGGTTGATAACCCTGTATTGTATAATTAAAATTTGCTAAGTGAGAAGAACTTAAAAGTTCTGTGTTCTCACCAAAAAGAAAAAAAAATAAGACAAATATGTGAGGTGTTGGCTGTGATAATTAACTTGATGCAGAAAGCCCTTTCAGCAGGTACCCATATCAAACAACACGATGTGCACTTTAAATATCTTCACAATTTTATGTGTCAATTATACTTCAACAAAGCCGAAAAAAAAATAAAAGAAAAAAAATGAGTGAGTTCTGTTGTATACTAACTGGACGTCAATCAAGGTGAATGAAGATTCTTGTGTGTGTGTGCGCGCGCGCGTGCGTGTGTGTGTGTACGCCGTGTGCTGTTGCCATCGTCATTTTCAGATGAAGGAACAGAACACTGTGGCCCAGAGATGCTCAGTGTCCAGTGACCTGCCCCAGGGACCCAGGTTCCCGCTGAGGCTTGCACAAACGGGAAGTTTCCAGGTCAGCAGGCTTTGGTAGCAGGGGCACCAGGGTTCTGGCACATGAACGATGGCAGCCACCTCAGACACAAAGCTGCTGGGGGTGGGAGAGACCCAGGAACCACTTGCAAGGGAGAGACCGACAGAAGGCAGCTGTCTGGGGGCTGCTAAGAGCTCTGTGAGCTGCGGGGAGTGTCCATGTGAAACTGCGGGGACCAGTGCTTGTGCGGGGAGGCTGTGTGTTTAAGCTGTTATTATCAAGGCTGCACATGTGCCAGGCCCAGCAAGGAGACTTTCCTGAATAACGTCATCTGGGTCTGTACTCACAGCCCCCTGTACCGCTGCTCCCCTGTGTCATAAGGGAGGTAACGAGGGTCAGGAGCCTTGTCCAAGGTCACTAGTTATACGGCCTGCCCGTCACTCCAGGGCAAGAGCCAGGGCCGGAGATGATCCTTTTCCTCCTGGTGCCCAGAAGCCTCCCACCCCTTGGCCTTCAATCCGCCCCGGGCCACACATCTCAGATCTTACACATCCTTGGCCAGGCCCGTGGGAGGCATTTCCACCCCAGATCTGTGTGTAAAAGCTGTTCTCCCAGTGTCTCCAGGCCATCCAGGACAAGGGACTTGTCCTTTCACAGGATGGCCAGTGTCTTGGCCTGGGGTGATGCCAGCCCCATAGGCGACGGGCCCCACGCTGAGACCTGGGTTAGAGTCCTGGCCCTGCTTCTGAGTTGCTCTGTGACCCATTCATTGGTCATCACTACCCTTCTCTTCGCCTTGGATTCTCATTTCTAAAACAAGGATCAGAGAAGGTGACTGAAGATCTCTGCAGCCTCTGATGCTGTGTGGGTCCCAAGCAAGGTCAGCCTAGGGGAAAGGACACGGGAAGGGAAGGTTTGTACCCGCAGCCTGTCTGGTGGGTAGAGTCTCAGTGGAGGCGGGGCGTGCCGATGAACTGAGCCTCAGTTGGCTGTTAACTCACCTTGACCTCGGTGACAAGGCAGCGTTGGATTTTGTAAGCTTGAGTTTCCCTTGGTTGAGCCCCTGTGGATGCAGCCTCCGAGGCCATCCAGCTGAAAGCGTTGCTGTCACTGGCTCCCATTGCTCCAGGGAACACTCGGCCTGGGGAGACTTCCCGCCACTGTAGCTATTTTGAAAGAGTGTCTTTCTCCCTGTGGGTCTTCCTGTTTTAGGACGTCAGCTCCTTCCTCCTGCTGTCTGGACAAAGCAGGTGGGATTTTGGAGACTCAAGAGGCAATGTGATGGTGCGACCCTTCGCCAATGCCGTTACTGCATGTCAGGGGCTCAGAAGCTGCACGAGGACCTGTTCCTGCGTTAAACTCATGTTCTGGGGGTTTGAGTTCCGTGACACATTTCTCTCTAGAGTGAAGGAAGAGACTCCAGGCAGAGATATTTACAAGGCCAGAGAGGGACAGGGGAAAAGAGCGGGGAGAAGAGTGAGAGAGGAAGAAAAAAGAAAGAGAGACAGACAGAGACAGAGCCAGGCAGAGAGGCTGTCTCTAAACTCTGAGGCCTCTGGACAGAAGTCTTAGAGCAGAGAGGCTGATGCAGGTGGGGTTGTGCAGGTCGGGAGAGGTTGAGAAGAATCCACTCCCGGTATGAATCCTGACTTTACCTTTTCTGGTTGTCTTGGATAAAATGAAATCACTGGGTTTTTGTGAGGATTAAAATTTAAGGTACGTAATTTTCATATCAGTGCCTGGCATATGGATGGCACTTAATCAATGTTCCTTCTGGACACCCTTTATCATGGTTTCCCTCTTTAGAGAGAATGCTTTCCCCTTTGGGGTCTGGGGCCTGGCGCTCGGCCCAGAGACTGACCCATAAATGTCAACAGCTGAAGGAGCTCAGTAGCAGGCAGCGTCCTCCCAGGAGCGCCAGGCTGTGGATGCATAGGGCAGCTTCTTTGGGGGCAAAGCTGGCTGAGGATCTTCAGCTCGTGCAGGACCCTTGTATGTATCATAGCACCCAGATCTCTTTCTTACCTATGGCCCAGGCCTCTCTTAGCCCCTCTAGGTGCACTGAGAGCCTCTCCCCCTTTATTCAACTCCCTGGGCAGGCAGTCTAGTTACCACGGAAACCAGTGGTTTCACGTAGGACAAAGCACAGGGAAACTCAGCGTTAGACAGAAACTTGGAAACACATTATGTAACACAGAGAGTCTGGGAGAGAGAGTGCAATAAAGGTTCCATTGCCATTTGTTTAAGGAAAAGAAAAAAACCTCCACAGTCCCAAACCGAAAGGGGTTTCATTATCATATTTCTATTTTCTCTTTTAATTTCTTTCCCTGTTGATGGCTTTTCCCTGCCGCTTTCAGGCAGACCCTAGCACACCACAGTCCAGGAGCACTGNGAGAGTCTGGGAGAGAGAGTGCAATAAAGGTTCCATTGCCATTTGTTTAAGGAAAAGAAAAAAACCTCCACAGTCCCAAACCGAAAGGGGTTTCATTATCATATTTCTATTTTCTCTTTTAATTTCTTTCCCTGTTGATGGCTTTTCCCTGCCGCTTTCAGGCAGACCCTAGCACACCACAGTCCAGGAGCACTGCTGAACACATTCCCAGCCCTGCAGTCTTAGTGTTCTCACACGTCCTGTCATTTAAGTGTCTTCTCGCTCAGAGTCCTTGAAGCTTCCTGAGCATCCCTGATTGCACAGGTATCATCAACCCTGCTTTTACTTCCTAACGTCAGGGCAAGGTAGAGCCAGAGAACAGAGGTATCCTCGCCGCCTCTCCAAGAGGTTCGATCCCTGGTCTGGGAACTAAGATCCCACGTGCCACTTGCGGTGAGTGAGTGAGTGAGTGAAGTCGCTCAGTCGTGTCCGACTCTTTGCGACCCCGTGGACCGCAGCCCACCAGGCTCCCCCATCCATGGGATTCTCCAGGCAAGAACACCGGAGTGGGTTGCCATTTCCTTCTCCAGCCACTTGCGGTGGAGCAACTAAATCTAGGCTTCACAACGAGAAGCCTTTTCACCACAACTGGAGAAAGCCTGTGCAGCAATGGAGACCCAGAGCAGCCACTAAATAAACCAAACTGTAATTTAAAATAAGGGGTTGGGGGGAAGGAGGCCTGGCCAGAAGCTGTCACCATGGGCAAGGAAAGAGGTAAGAACTGTCCTGGGTGGAGGAAGCCACTGGAAGGGGCAGGAGCAAGGCCATCAACAAGGAAGGATTGAAGGGACTTGGAGGCCAGCAGAGCCTAGAGGGTTGAGGCCGAGCATCCTTAAGGTAACGCCTTAGATGGAAACCAGAAATCACAAAGTGTTTTTCCCCGGTCACTGAAACTGTCCTGAGTCAAAGACAGCTTTAAAGAAGGAAAAACGCAGAACAGTCACAAAGCCCCTGGGATGGGCTGAGAACTGGGCTGGACAAACCATCTCTTGTGAGTTTCACCCCCACTGGGTGTAGAAGGTGATTTTCACAACTTTATGGAGGAATATTTTACAGATCCTATAATCCACCTATGTCAAGTTTACAATGAAATGATTTTTAGTAACCTTACCCAAGTTTTAGAACATTTTCATCACCCCCAAAAGACCCATTTTTGTTAATCCTTGTTCTTCCCTCTGCCTGTGCCAGGCCTACTTTCTGCCTCTATAGGTTGGTTGCTTTCTAGACAGTCTTTATAAATAGACTCACACAATAGGTCTCTCATGTTTGGTTTCTCCCAAATACCGTAATGTGTTGAGGTTCATCTCTCCTCTCATACGTATCAGTAGACTGTTTCCAGGCTGAATAGTATTCTGTTGTGTGTGTAGGCCACATTTTGCTTATCCATCTATGAGCTGATGGACATGCTTATTTTCAGGTTTGGCTGTTATGAACAACGAATAACGCTGCCACGAACATTCATGCACAAATCTTTGTGTGACCTATGTTTTCAGTTCTCTTGGATGGAATGGAATTGCTGGGTCATATGGAAACTTTCACTGTTTAAGAAATGTGCACCAAAAAAAATAAATAAATAAAAGAAATGTGAACAGTCTTGGCCCACCATTAGGAGATGCTAGCAGCTAGAAATGCCTGGGGACCCTCACCTGGGCCCAGACTACTTGTGGGGAGCCCCAAAGGCATTTCCCCAACTGGAACCAGTATTGCAACTGGATGGGCCCTTGTGGTTCTTATTATAAATGTAAGGTGCCACTCAGAAACCACCATCAGGGAACTTTGGAAAAAAACAAGATTTATTACTTGCAACCCCTTGAGGGCACACGACATGCTCGGGGCCACAGGGTAAGGTCACAGGAAGAAAGAGAGAAAGAGGACCTGGGGTTGAGGATGGATTTTGCAGGTTCGCTCTTTATTGGTGACCTGAAAACATAAGAACAGGAATTAACACATGGGTATGGAAAAGCAGGGTCACCCCAGCAATCAATCATCTGGGTCACCCGGGGCTTTTCCAAAGGGGAGCTTCATGCGTGGCTCTGTATATCTAGCTGTTTAGCTGGCAATGTGTTTATCGAGATGTGTATCTTTGAAATGGATATCTCTGCCATCGAAAGCTTAAGGTCAAGCACTTACAATGAAAAAAAAAAAAATCCTGCTGTCTGGACAAAGCAGGTGGGATTTTGGAGACTCAAGAGGCAATGTGATGGTGCGACCCTTCGCCAATGCCGTGGCTGCATGTCAGGGGCTCAGAAGCTGCACGAGGACCTGTTCCTGCGTTAAACTCATGTTCTGGGGGTTTGAGTTCCGTGATACATTTCTCTCCAGAGTGAGGGAAGAGACTCCAGGCAGAGATATTTACAAGGCCAGAGAGGGACGGGGTTGGGGGGAAAGAGCAGGGAAAAGAGTGAGAGAGGAAGAAAGAAGAGAGAAAGAGAGACAGACAGAGACAGAGCCAGGCAGAGAGGCTGTCTCTAAACTCTGAGGCCTCTGGACAGAAGTCTTAGAGCAGAGAGGCTGATGCAGGTGGGGTTGTGCAGGTCGGGGGAGGTTGAGAAGAATCCACTCCCGGTATGAATCCTGACTTTACCTTTTCTGGTTGTCTTGGATAAAATGAAATCACTGGGTTTTTGTGAGGATTAAAATTTAAGGTACATAATTTTCATATCAGTGCCTGGCATATGGATGGCACTTAATCAATGTTCCTTCTGGACACCCTTTATCATGGTTTCCCTCTTTAGAGAGACTGCTTTCCCCTTTGGGGTCTGGGGCCTGGCACTCGGCCCAGAGACTGACCCATAAATGTCAACAGCTGAAGGAGCTCAGTAGCAGGCAGCTTCCTTCCACGAGCGCCAGGCTGTGGATGCATAGGGCAGCTACTTCGGGTGCAAAGCTGGCTGAGGATCTTCGGCTTGTGCAGGACCCTTGTATGTATCATTGCACCCAAATCTCTTTCTTACCTATGGCCCAGGCCTCTCTTAGCCCCTCTAGGTGCACTGAGAGCCTCTGCCCCTCTATTCGACTCCCTGAGCAGGCAGTCTAGTTACCACGGAAACCAGTGGTTTCACGTAGGACAAAGCACAGGGAAACTCAGCGTTAGACAGAAACTTGGAAACACATTATGTAACACAAAACAGAGAGTCTGGGAGAGAGAGTGCAATAAAGGTTCCATTGCCACTTGTTTAGGGAAAAGAAAAAAACCTCCGCAGTCCCAAACCGAAAGGGGTTTCATTATCATATTTCTATTTTCTCTTTNTAATAATAGAACTAAATTAGCCTTAGACTAAACACTTCCCTGGACTCAGCCCAACAAGGCTTTAAAAGCAAGACTCACAAGGATCAAACCGATCTCAAATGCCTTAACTTCATGCCTCAATATTATTTAAAGAAATATAATAAAATCTAGCACCTCTAAACATAAAATTGACTATGTTCAACATCCGATATGGTCCATTGCCCAGAGAAAAATTAACCAACTGAAACAGATCTGAAAATGACAAAGATAATGAAATTAGCAAATGGTGATGTTAAAACATGTACTAAAATTTGCTCCATATATTCAAGAAGACAGAGGAAAACATGACTATAGGATGAGAAATGAAAAATACAAAGAGACACAAATGAAGCTTCTAAAGATGAAAAATGCAATATATGGGATAAAAAATACACTGAATGGAACTAAGAGCAGGTTGGAAATGGCAGAAGAAAAAATCAGTGAAATTGAAGATAAAGCAATACAAGCTTAAATACAGCACAAATTTGTAAAAGATTTAAGAAAGAGAAGCGGAGAGAGAAGGAGAGGTTACGCTGGCGGCCTGTGGAACCATATTAAGCAGCCTAACTTTTGTGAATTAGAGACCCAGAGGAAGAGAGGAGAGTGGTGAAAATGGAGCACAAATAGCATGATGTAGATTTAAATTCAAACACATTGGTGATTGCTTTAACTGTGCATGGGTTAAATGACCCAATTAAATGGAGACATGATCATTTTGTCCAAAAAATAAAAAATCAAGACTTGGTTTTATGCTGCCTTCAAGAAGCCGTTTTGAATATACTCAGATTAAAAGCAAAAGAGTGGAAAAAGATTACTATACAATCACTTATCACAAGAAAGTTGGAACAAATATATCAATATTAGACAAGGTAGACTTCAGAGCAAGGAATGTTAACAAGGCAGTTCATGGGGAGGACGCAATAATCCTACATGTGCATATAAGAGAGTCTCAAAATGCACTGAAAAGGGACAGAATGAAGCTACATTTACAACTAGAGATTTCAGTACTCTCAACTTAGCAACTAAACAACTCTTAGCAATTGATAGACAAGTAAACACAAAGTCAGCAAGAATATAGAAGATCTGAACAACACTATTAAAATTGACTAACTGATCTTGATAAAATACACCACCCAACAATATCAGAACACACATTCCTTTCAACTGAATATGGAATGTTCACCAAAATCAACCATATACTGGGCCATAACACAGGTCTCAATACAATTAAGATTTAGATCATGTAAAATATTCTCCTTGACCACATCTTCAAATGTTTCAAAATTCAAAAACACATTTCTAAATACTTCATGGATCAAAGAAGAAATCACAAGCAAATATAGAAATATTTAAAGCTGAATGGAAATGAAAATTTCCCTTTATATTATGTCGGTATTTGTGGAATGTAGCTAAAGTAATGTGTAGAGTGACATTTATAGCAATAAATGACTATGTTACAAAACACGAAAGATCTCAAATCAAAGATCTGAGCTTCCAACTTAAGAAGCTAGAAAAGAAAAAAGCACAAACTAAATGCAAATAGGCAGATGCTAGAAAATACTAAGGATAAGAGCAGAAATCAATGAAATTGGAGAAATGAAAACATATGCTCACAGAAACACTTGTATGCAAATATTAATAGAAGCTTTATTTATATTAGCCCCAACTGGAAATAACACAAATAACCACTAATAGGGAATGGATGGGCTTCCCTGGCAGCTAAATAAAGCATAGTGTATCCATAAAATCACATGCTGTGTTCTGCTTAGTTGCTCAGTCATGTGCAAATCTTTGCGATCCCATGGACTGTAGCCCACAAGGCTTCTCTGTCCATGGGATTTTCCAGGCAAGAATACTGGAGTGTGTTGCCATTTCTTCATCCAGGGGATTTTCCTGACCCAGGGATTGAAGCTGTATCTGCTGTGTCTCCTGCATTGAAGGAGGATTCCTTATGTGCTGAGCCATCGGGGAAGCCCCAATGGGGTGCTACTTAACAGTAAAGTTGAGTGAACTTCTGATACATGCAAGACAGAGATGAATCTCAAAACTGTTATGCTAAGAAGCTAGTCACAAAAGGGTATAGGCTGCTTTCATTTACATGGTATTTAGGAGAAGTTAAAACTGTAGAGATAAATCAGTGGGTGCTGTGGGCTGGAGAGGGCAGGGGCCTTTCTGCAAAGGAGTAAGAGGGGACACACGGAGGCAAAGGAAATGACCTGCCCGCTGACAGTAGCTGCCTGACTCTATTTGTCAAAACTCATTGAATGGGACACTTAAAATTGGTGAATTTTATTATTTGCTCACTACACCTGAACAATACTGATTTAAGAAATCCTATAATGGTGAATCTGGAAGAAATCTTGGAGACTTTCTAGTCGAACACACTCGTTTTAGAAGAGGTGACGGTGACCAGGGAAGTGGATGGGGCTGGGAGTGTCAGAAAGCTCTTGGATGAGGCAAGTAGAGAGGGTGACAAAGACCTATTTGGCTGGCGCATGGGGGTGGGGGAAGGGGGCCATGGGGTTGGATGGTGC
>SJYT01040520.1:1514-19166 GCA_006410635.1 Cephalophus harveyi
TATGGCAGAAAGTGAAGAGGAGCTAAAAAGCCTCTTGATGAAAGTGAAAGAGGAGAGCGAAAAAGTTGGCTTAAAGCTCAACATTCAGAAAACGAAGATCATGGCATCTGGTCCCATCACTTCATGGGAAATAGATGGGGAAACAGTGGAAACAGTGTCAGGCTTTATTTTTTGGGGCTCCAAAATCACTGCAGATGGTGACTGCAGCCATGAAATTAGAAGACGCTTACTCCTTGGAAGAAAAGTTATGACCAACCTAGACAGCATTTTCAAAAGCAGAGACATTATTTTGCCGACTAAGGTCTGTCTAGTTAAGGCTATGGTTTTTCCTGTGGTCATGTATGGATGTGAGAGTTGGACTGTGAAGAAGGCTGAGTGCCGAAGAATCGATGCTTTTGAACTGTGGTGTTGGAGAAGACTCTTGAGAGTCCCTTGCACTGCAAGGAGATCCAACCAGTCCATTCTGAAGGAAATCAGCCCTGGGATTTCTTTGGAAGGAATGATGCTAAAGCTGAAAGTACAGTACTTTGGCCACCTCATGCGAAGAGTTGACTCATTGGAAAAGACTCTGATGCTGGGATGGACTGGGGGCAGGAGGAGAAGGGGATGACAGAGGATGAGATGGCTGGATGGCATCACGGATTCGATGGACGTGAGTCTGAGTGAACTCAGGGAGTTGGTGATGGACAGGGAGGCCTGGTGTTCTGCGATTCATGGGGTCGCAAAGAGTCGGACACAACTGAGCGACTGAACTGAACTGAACTGAGGGTGTGGGGAAGCTGTGCTCTTGTACTGTGGTAGGAGTAGAAATTGAGGCAACCTTCTTGGAAGGAAATCTGGTAAGATCTTTCATGATTTAATATATATATAGATTTTTTGATTTAGTCATTGCACTCCCAGGAATTTATTCCTCTGTACAGTTATCAAGTATAAAAATGATTACTGAAACATCAATTACGATAACAAAATTCAGAAACAACCAAAAGTCAATTAATAGAGAACAGAGCAAAATAAATTATAGATCCATATAAATTATGAATATCATGAAGCATTAGAAGAATAAAAGTGTATAACCTTATACATATATATTATGCTTCTGTTTTATGCAAAAAAGGGAAGAAAGAATAAAAAAATACACATATGTGTGTTTGACATAAGGAAGGATACACAAGAAACTAATATAAATGTTTACCTGGTTGACTGGGGACTAAGTATATGGTAGATAGAAGTGGATGTGAGACTTTTCACTGACTACATTTCTACATTGTTCTATTTTTGAGGTTTTTGAATATATAACTTAAAAGAAGTTGAATTAAAAATTAAGACTGTGACTGAAATAAAAGAATAAGGCTTATCTACAATAAGTAAATTACAACTTGTACAAGATACGTTAAGTGAGAAAAAAGTCACAGAATAATAAGTACAACACTTTTTTCATTTATTTATTTAATTAACAAATACTTTTAGGTCCCTAATTTATGTTCTAGATACTAGTGATATGGAAGTACATCGGGCAGCCAAAGTTCCTGTTATCATGGAGGTTACATTTTAGTAGTGCATAGAGCCTCACAGATGGCTCAATTCTGAAGAATCCACCTGCCAATGCAGGAGATGGGTTTGATCCCTGGGTTGGGAAGATCCCTTGGAGAAGGAAATGGCAATCCACTCCAGTATTCTTACCTATGGAAATCCTATGGACTGAGAAGCCTGGTGGGCTACAGTCCATGGGGTCACAAAGAGTCAGACATGACTGAGTAAACAACAATACAGTAGGCAAACATTTAAATAAATGAGGTTAATTTCAAACAGTGATAGAAGCAGAAAGTAAAACTAATGGTGATGGAGAGTGACATGGGCTGGGGAATAGTTACCTGATGGGTATCGCAAAGACCTCTCTGAGAAAATGACATATGAACTGAACCCTGAGTGAGGATAACCTGGGAGAAGTAAGCAGTTCAAGAAGATACTGTAGTGAGTGTAAAGGTACTGGAGCAGGTTGGCAAGTTTGAAGATCTAGAATATTGTCTGTACAGCAGGCAGAGCCTGGTAGGGGGTGAAATCAAACTGCTAGTCAGGGGACAAATCATGGGTTTAAATAAAAGAATAATACATATGTTTGTATACAAATTGAAAACATCTGGAAAGAGACACAAAATCTTATTAACATTATTAAGTGGCTATTTTGTGGGGATGATGGTTAGTAGGACTCTAATTTTCTATACCACAGCAGGATCTGGATTTTTTTTAGGGGGAGGTGATATTCTAACTTTTTAATTTTCCCCCTTTTACACAGAACAAAGTAGAAGAAATAATACAGGAGAATTTGGATTTTTTAAAGTATTTTAAAGTGCAAAAAAAAAAAAAAAAATGTTTCAAGGGAAAAAAAATGTTAATAGAGTATTGAGTAAGAATCTAGGAAGGTGAAAATTGTACCCAGAAGCCTGATGATTCCTTTGGTTCTAGTCCCTCTAGTGGCAAGCATGGGGCAGTCCTGGTGACTGAGTACAAGCACAAAACATTCCATTCCCAGCTAATGTATCTTTAACGGAACTCTGAAACACTCAGACGTTTGAATTATTGAAATCCTTGCCAAAGCATGAGTGGGAAAGATCCCCAAATCTCTACAGTGATTGTTACAGTCATCTACTGTATATCATAAAGCAATGGACAAGTAGTCTTTACAGTTCAAAAGTAAACCATGAGGAAAACGCTCCAGTGCAGCAGTCTTACAATGGTGTGGCTTAAATATTCAGGCCCTGATCACCATCTCTTCTGAGCCTCTGCTCAGGCCTATCCTGCTTTGTTTTTTCTCCATGTGAACAATCTATATCTTCTACCCATCTTGGTCAGCTCATCCTTCTATAAAGGTTCCCCATCAACTCACTTTGTGTGTGTGTTAGTTGCTTAGTCCTGTCTGACTTTGTGACCCCAAAGACAACCCCTGCCAAGCTTGTCTGTCTGTGGGTTTTCCAGGCAAGAGTACTAGAGTGGGTTGCCATTTCCTTCTCTGCCCCATCCTTAACCCATACCTTGGTATTTCCTAACCAGGATAAAAATAACTGATGTTTAGGGAGTTGTCACTGGGTACCAGATACCATGTTAATTAATGTTACCCTATTCAACCCTCAAACAAACCCTGGGAGGTGGTGCTCTGATCGCTTCCCTTGTACACATGGAGAAGGTAGACCTGAGGCATTGGGCCATACGCCTACGTATGGCTGGTAAGTGGTAGCTTGGAACTGAATCCCTGTCTGACTCAAGACCACAAACATTTAGCCAGTACTTGAATATACCTGAATATAGTTTTTTATTTGGATACTGAACATATAATCAGTGTAGATCATTGGGCATACACTCAGATGTGTATAGGGACCAGGATGTGAAATATTGGGCCTTCTTGCTCTATTTTTTGTTGCTCTATAGTTGAAAAAGAGGGATCAAAAATATTTTACTTTCCTCTTAACTTTATCATAAAAATATGTGATAACACTTGGAAACTGGTTATTAACTTCAGTATCAGAAAGCAACGGAGAGTTTGGAGACTGTGGCAAACTCAGCAGCATGTGTCTCACATAAAGGAGGTATTTATTCCCAGCTCAGCTTCAGAAAAATGCTGCCATTGGGAATGGTAAGTGAAGTGAAAGTTGCTCAGTTGTGTCTGACTCTTTGTGACTCCATGGACTATACAGTCCATGGAATTCTCCAGGCTAGAATACTGGAGTGGGTAGCCTTTCCCTTCTCCAGGGGATCTTCCCAATCCAGAGATCAAACCCAGGTCTCCCGCATTGCAGGCAGATTCTTTACCATCTGAGCCATGAGGGAAGCCCAGGAATACTGGAGTGGGTAGCCTATCCCTTCTCCAGCAGATCTTCTGATCCAGGAATCGAACTGGGGTCTCTTGCATTGCAGGTGGATTCTTTACTAGTTGAGCTACCAGGGAAGCAAGGGAATCCCAAATCATCAGATCTTTTTAAGTGAAGATAGGACCCTGGAGTTTCATGCAAAATCTCCCAAATTTAAAACGTTGGAAATGAATTCACAACATTTTAAGAACATGGTTTGGCAGGACTGATTTGATCAGTGGGTCACAAGTTCATTCTTGTCTCTTTAATTGCTATGCAAGTTCCTTGTGAGAAACTGCAAAAGCAGATTTCTTTTCTATTTCTCACAGTGGTAGGCACCAGCCAAGTACTCAAAAGATTTTTTGCTGAGCTTTGAAACTGTTCATGAGTATTATTCTATATTTAGATTTCAGTTCCTTTTGGCAAACATACACTGTACTGTGAATTTATCAGAGCCAATGGATTCTTTGAATTTACTAAAGAGGATGATGGGGCCTAGGACACAAACTATTCATTAGAAGTTTCTTGTTTTTATTGCATTTGTACTTGGAATAATCCTGGTATCAGATTGATATCCTTGGTCTAGGTCATACCCTGATGTACATTTTAATCTCTGGTGATAGCCTTAAAAAAAAGTGTATAACCTTATACATATATATTATGCTTCTGTTTTATGCAAAAAAGGGAAGAAAGAATAAAAAAATACACATATGTGTGTTTGACATAAGGAAGGATACACAAGAAACTAATATAAATGTTTACCTGGTTGACTGGGGACTAAGTATATGGTAGATAGAAGTGGATGTGAGACTTTTCACTGACTACATTTCTACATTGTTCTATTTTTGAGGTTTTTGAATATATAACTTAAAAGAAGTTGAATTAAAAATTAAGACTGTGACTGAAATAAAAGAATAAGGCTTATCTACAATAAGTAAATTACAACTTGTACAAGATACGTTAAGTGAGAAAAAAGTCACAGAATAATAAGTACAACACTTTTTTCATTTATTTATTTAATTAACAAATACTTTTAGGTCCCTAATTTATGTTCTAGATACTAGTGATATGGAAGTACATCGGGCAGCCAAAGTTCCTGTTATCATGGAGGTTACATTTTAGTAGTGCATAGAGCCTCACAGATGGCTCAATTCTGAAGAATCCACCTGCCAATGCAGGAGATGGGTTTGATCCCTGGGTTGGGAAGATCCCTTGGAGAAGGAAATGGCAATCCACTCCAGTATTCTTACCTATGGAAATCCTATGGACTGAGAAGCCTGGTGGGCTACAGTCCATGGGGTCACAAAGAGTCAGACATGACTGAGTAAACAACAATACAGTAGGCAAACATTTAAATAAATGAGGTTAATTTCAAACAGTGATAGAAGCAGAAAGTAAAACTAATGGTGATGGAGAGTGACATGGGCTGGGGAATAGTTACCTGATGGGTATCGCAAAGACCTCTCTGAGAAAATGACATATGAACTGAACCCTGAGTGAGGATAACCTGGGAGAAGTAAGCAGTTCAAGAAGATACTGTAGTGAGTGTAAAGGTACTGGAGCAGGTTGGCAAGTTTGAAGATCTAGAATATTGTCTGTACAGCAGGCAGAGCCTGGTAGGGGGTGAAATCAAACTGCTAGTCAGGGGACAAATCATGGGTTTAAATAAAAGAATAATACATATGTTTGTATACAAATTGAAAACATCTGGAAAGAGACACAAAATCTTATTAACATTATTAAGTGGCTATTTTGTGGGGATGATGGTTAGTAGGACTCTAATTTTCTATACCACAGCAGGATCTGGATTTTTTTTAGGGGGAGGTGATATTCTAACTTTTTAATTTTCCCCCTTTTACACAGAACAAAGTAGAAGAAATAATACAGGAGAATTTGGATTTTTTAAAGTATTTTAAAGTGCAAAAAAAAAAAAAAATATGTTTCAAGGGAAAAAAAATGTTAATAGAGTATTGAGTAAGAATCTAGGAAGGTGAAAATTGTACCCAGAAGCCTGATGATTCCTTTGGTTCTAGTCCCTCTAGTGGCAAGCATGGGGCAGTCCTGGTGACTGAGTACAAGCACAAAACATTCCATTCCCAGCTAATGTATCTTTAACGGAACTCTGAAACACTCAGACGTTTGAATTATTGAAATCCTTGCCAAAGCATGAGTGGGAAAGATCCCCAAATCTCTACAGTGATTGTTACAGTCATCTACTGTATATCATAAAGCAATGGACAAGTAGTCTTTAGAGTTCAAAAGTAAACCATGAGGAAAACGCTCCAGTGCAGCAGTCTTACAATGGTGTGGCTTAAATATTCAGGCCCTGATCACCATCTCTTCTGAGCCTCTGCTCAGGCCTATCCTGCTTTGTTTTTTCTCCATGTGAACAATCTATATCTTCTACCCATCTTGGTCAGCTCATCCTTCTATAAAGGTTCCCCATCAACTCACTTTGTGTGTGTGTTAGTTGCTTAGTCCTGTCTGACTTTGTGACCCCAAAGACAACCCCTGCCAAGCTTGTCTGTCTGTGGGTTTTCCAGGCAAGAGTACTAGAGTGGGTTGCCATTTCCTTCTCTGCCCCATCCTTAACCCATACCTTGGTATTTCCTAACCAGGATAAAAATAACTGATGTTTAGGGAGTTGTCACTGGGTACCAGATACCATGTTAATTAATGTTACCCTATTCAACCCTCAAACAAACCCTGGGAGGTGGTGCTCTGATCGCTTCCCTTGTACACATGGAGAAGGTAGACCTGAGGCATTGGGCCATACGCCTACGTATGGCTGGTAAGTGGTAGCTTGGAACTGAATCCCTGTCTGACTCAAGACCACAAACATTTAGCCAGTACTTGAATATACCTGAATATAGTTTTTTATTTGGATACTGAACATATAATCAGTGTAGATCATTGGGCATACACTCAGATGTGTATAGGGACCAGGATGTGAAATATTGGGCCTTCTTGCTCTATTTTTTGTTGCTCTATAGTTGAAAAAGAGGGATCAAAAATATTTTACTTTCCTCTTAACTTTATCATAAAAATATGTGATAACACTTGGAAACTGGTTATTAACTTCAGTATCAGAAAGCAACGGAGAGTTTGGAGACTGTGGCAAACTCAGCAGCATGTGTCTCACATAAAGGAGGTATTTATTCCCAGCTCAGCTTCAGAAAAATGCTGCCATTGGGAATGGTAAGTGAAGTGAAAGTTGCTCAGTTGTGTCTGACTCTTTGTGACTCCATGGACTATACAGTCCATGGAATTCTCCAGGCTAGAATACTGGAGTGGGTAGCCTTTCCCTTCTCCAGGGGATCTTCCCAATCCAGAGATCAAACCCAGGTCTCCCGCATTGCAGGCAGATTCTTTACCATCTGAGCCATGAGGGAAGCCCAGGAATACTGGAGTGGGTAGCCTATCCCTTCTCCAGCAGATCTTCTGATCCAGGAATCGAACTGGGGTCTCTTGCATTGCAGGTGGATTCTTTACTAGTTGAGCTACCAGGGAAGCAAGGGAATCCCAAATCATCAGATCTTTTTAAGTGAAGATAGGACCCTGGAGATTCATGCAAAATCTCCCAAATTTAAAACGTTGGAAATGAATTCACAACATTTTAAGAACATGGTTTGGCAGGACTGATTTGATCAGTGGGTCACAAGTTCATTCTTGTCTCTTTAATTGCTATGCAAGTTCCTTGTGAGAAACTGCAAAAGCAGATTTCTTTTCTATTTCTCACAGTGGTAGGCACCAGCCAAGTACTCAAAAGATTTTTTGCTGAGCTTTGAAACTGTTCATGAGTATTATTCTATATTTAGATTTCAGTTCCTTTTGGCAAACATACACTGTACTGTGAATTTATCAGAGCCAATGGATTCTTTGAATTTACTAAAGAGGATGATGGGGCCTAGGACACAAACTATTCATTAGAAGTTTCTTGTTTTTATTGCATTTGTACTTGGAATAATCCTGGTATCAGATTGATATCCTTGGTCTAGGTCATACCCTGATGTACATTTTAATCTCTGGTGATAGCCTTAAAAAAAATTACCCATGCCTCAACCCCAGGAAGTCCATTTTAATTGCTCTAAAGGAGGGTCTTGGCACTGTTGTGTATGTAAATTATATACACATATGTGTATAAATATGTGTGTGTATATATATATATTCACCAAGTGATTATTTTTGGCCAGGTCACATGGCTTATGGGATTGAACCCAGGCTGCCTGCAGTGGAAGCCCAGAATCCTAACCACTGGGCCACCAGGAACTTCCCCACCAAGTGATTTTAATGTGCAGCCAGACTAGAGAGGGTCACTGGTCTGGTATCTGGTAATCAGAACTCATAAGACCACATGATCTTGTCTTACTGCCAGAAGTTACCTCATTAGTTATCTGGCCCAGTTTCATGCCCTTAAGTCACTATTTTCCTAAAATTGCCATTATATCTTATTTGACTACTATACTGCTAATATGGCTTCCCTTGTGGCTTAGATGGTAAAGAATCTGCCTGCAAAGCAGGAGACCTGGGTTCCATCCCTGGGTCAGGAAGATCCCCTGAAGAAGGGAATGGTTACCCATGCCAGTATTCTTGCCTGGAGAATTCTATGTACATAGAGACCGGCAGGCTATAAGTCCATGGGGTCTCAAAGAGTTGGACACAACTGAGAGACTAACACTTTCACTTTACCAATATACTTGTCTGTAGTTCTATTTGAGAAGAGGAGGAAAAAGCTGAAACCTCAGGGAGATATTTAAGTGCTTGTTCCCCAAACATAATTGAGTGACTGTTCATGGAATTTCTGCTTAAAAGAAATCTGTGATAATAACAGGAGGCCTAAACTAAAAACCTGGTGATTTCTGCCTCACTAACAAGTGACATACTAAACCATTTTTCAATGATAATTAAAAATGAATTATTTTTTAAAAAGAGAAAGCACACACATAGTGAAACTACTAAAGTTATAGAAGTATAACGTTTACCTTCCATTCCTGTATTTGGATCATCAAGTCTACTTCCCTGAAGATAAGTACTCTTATGGGTTTCTTGTGTATCTTTCCAGAGACACTATAGTCTACAGTTATTTTTAATTTTCATATTTTGGCTTCAGATAGGAATCTGTACTTCAGTCATTCTCCTTTTTGACACATCCTTCCATTTTTCCTTAAGAGCAAAGGTGCTAAGATTAGAGTGGGAAAGACTGATCTATGCTGAGTGTTAGAACTTAAAAGGATCTCAGAGGTCATCCCGTCCTTTGCTATTCCTGGATTAACAGGGACTTCAGCTGGGGGTGTGTCAGAAATGCGGAATCTCAGACCTCTCCCAGATAACCTGAAGCAGAAGTTGCATCTTCACCAAATCCACGTGATTCATGTGCACTTTTAAGTTTGAGAATCACTGCTCTGGTCTTGAATTCTCCTTCACAAATCGAGGTGGTGTGGCTCAAGGAGCCAGTGGAGAGCTGATACTAGAAATCAGGTTTCCTAACAGCCTTGTCAAGTACATTTTCTGAAATGCCGAAATTCTTGCCAAATAATCTGATGCAGTCCTTTTATGCATTATGTTCACTAAGAGCTTTGGAGTCAGACACAGCACAGTTCAAATGCTAGCTTTATTCATGGCATACAGTAGGAGCTCAATAATGGTGATTATTCTTCCTGTTGTTACTGTTATTTTATTTTTAAAATTAATAAGTAACTTTGAAGAGCAGTTTTAGGTTCACAGCCAAATTAAGCAGAGTTCCCTTTTATCCTCTGTCCCTCACTGTCAATATCTGCACACATTAACAAGAGGATTACTAGCATTTGTCACTGCACTTTGCACTTGACTGAAGCTTCAAAGCAATGTTTCAACAGCCTTTAACGAATCATTTACAGATTCTATGTTATGTCTGATTTAACAGAAAGACTTTTTCTTTTTTTAAAAAAACATATCCTGTTCCTGTCTCAGAATGTTCTTTTGCTCTGGCAACAAGGCCTGAAAGAGTGAGGTTAAGGTCTTGGCAGGTTCCGTTTTCTTTCTACTGAATTATTACGCTGGAACGGAGCAGCAGATTCTGAAGAAAAGACATTGAGAGGTAGGAGCTAAATCAGAAATGAGATTCCGTTTTTAATCAGAGCGCTCAGCTGATGTCCAAACCCCAGCTTGAGAAGGGAGCAGGGGCCCGTGTTGTGGGAAATCAGAACGAACGATTGCAGACTCTTTCTGGAACGTGGGCTTTGGCGTCTTGGAAGTTCGGGTTCCGAAGGACCGCAATGGGAAGGTGCCGACTTCCTTCTGCATAGCAGAACTTGGCGCTAGACTGGAAGGAAAAAGGAGTAGCTGCTTGTCAGAACGATGCTCAGAGTTGTCCGCGTGGAGCCCACCTAATTTCTATGGGCTGCCTAATTTCTGTTCTCGCTCGGAGCTCCTGGGGCTTGGAAACTTTTCTAGACTTTCCGTTTGAGCTCTTTTGGCTTTTTTCCCCCACTTAAAAGCCTCTGAAATCTGTGTTTTTTTTTTTTTTTTTTTAAGGCATTTCCGGAGGGACCTTTCCGGGAGGCCGGAAGTAACTGGGCTTTCCTTTGTCGCTCCTTTTACACGCCAATTTCCGCGGTGTCTTGTGGGAGCTGTAGTCCTGGGACGGCGATTGCCGCCTGGGTCGTAGGAGACTGGGCGGTTTTTCCGGTTCTGAGGCTGGGCCGCTTACGGGCCACATGCGAAGAGCTTTCGCTAAGTTAAAAAGCTCTATGTGATTTCTATATTTGTAATATGTATTTTTTTAAGTTAAAAATTTTTTTTCTTTTTAACCAGCTTGTGTAAATTAAATTATATTTGTTCTTTTAAAAAGCATCCCAAGGGAATTCCCTGCGGGTGCAGTGGGTGGGGCTCCCTGCTTCCACTGTAGGCGGCCTGGGTTCCATTCCTGGTAGGGGAACTAAGATCTCGAAAGCCGGGCCAGTAAGGAGATAGATACGAGTTATTAAATAGAATAAAAAGCATACAGAAAACAAAAGTGGTAGAATGACTCTATTGATTTCACACTAACAGTTCAGAGAGATGTAAACCGAAATTAAAGGCTTTCTGTACCTGCTCAGCTCCCTCCCTTGAAAGGAATCCGTAGATTTGATTTTTAAAGAAAAAAATGTACATATACTTGACTCTTGAACAAAACGGGCTTTGAAATGCAGGGGTCCACTTACACAGGGAAATTTTTTTTTTTTTTGGTCAATAAATATATGAATTATGAAAAAGTATGCAAAAGAGGTAATGACATCATATTCTTTTTAAACTTTCTTTTTCATTTGATAATTCATCTTAGAGATCTTTCCATACTGCACAAAAAGAGCTATCTTACTCTTTTTTTAATGGTTGTATGGTATTTCATACCAAAAATACCATAATTTATTCATCCATTGATCTTTTCTTCACCATCCCATTGAGGGACATTTTGATTATTTCCAACTTTTTTCTGTTGCAAACAACTTTGCAATGACTGCCTGGAACATATTTTGGTGTAAATCTACAGGATAAATTTGTAGAGAAAAATTATCGAGCCAAGGAGATATATGCTTTATACATGTTTACAAATATCACCAAATTGCTAAACTGTACCAGTTTACACTGGAATTCCCAGGTGGCTCAGTGGTAAAGAATTCACCTGCCAATGCAGTAGACACACGTTCAATCTCTGGGTAGGGACGATTCCCTGGAGGAGGGTATGGTAAGCCACTACTGTATTCTTGCCTGGAAAATCCCAGGGATAGAGATGCCTGGTGGGCTACAGTCCATAGGGTTGCAAAGTCAGACACAACTGAGCGTGCACACACACACACACACACACACACACACAATTTTTTTTTTTTTTTTTAAGGCATTTCCGGAGGGACCTTTCCGGGCGGCCGGAAGTAACTGGGCTTTCCTTTGTCGCTCCTTTTACACGCCAATTTCCGCGGTGTCTTGTGGGAGCTGTAGTCCTGGGACGGCGATTGCCGCCTGGGTCGTAGGAGACTGGGCGGTTTTTCCGGTTCTGAGGCTGGGCCTCTTACGGGCCACATGCGAAGAGCTTTCGCTAAGTTAAAAAGCTCTATGTGATTTCTATATTTGTAATATGTATTTTTTTAAGTTAAAAAATTTTTTTCTTTTTAACCAGCTTGTGTAAATTAAATTATATTTGTTCTTTTAAAAAGCATCCCAAGGGAATTCCCTGCGGGTGCAGTGGGTGGGGCTCCCTGCTTCCACTGTAGGCGGCCTGGGTTCCATTCCTGGTAGGGGAACTAAGATCTCGAAAGCCGGGCCAGTAAGGAGATAGATACGAGTTATTAAATAGAATAAAAAGCATACAGAAAACAAAAGTGGTAGAATGACTCTATTGATTTCACACTAACAGTTCAGAGAGATGTAAACCGAAATTAAAGGCTTTCTGTACCTGCTCAGCTCCCTCCCTTGAAAGGAATCCGTAGATTTGATTTTTAAAGAAAAAAATGTACATATACTTGACTCTTGAACAAAACGGGCTTTGAAATGCAGGGGTCCACTTACACAGGGAAATTTTTTTTTTTTTGGTCAATAAATATATGAATTATGAAAAAGTATGCAAAAGAGGTAATGACATCATATTCTTTTTAAACTTTCTTTTTCATTTGATAATTCATCTTAGAGATCTTTCCATACTGCACAAAAAGAGCTATCTTACTCTTTTTTTAATGGTTGTATGGTATTTCATACCAAAAATACCATAATTTATTCATCCATTGATCTTTTCTTCACCATCCCATTGAGGGACATTTTGATTATTTCCAACTTTTTTCTGTTGCAAACAACTTTGCAATGACTGCCTGGAACATATTTTGGTGTAAATCTACAGGATAAATTTGTAGAGAAAAATTATCGAGCCAAGGAGATATATGCTTTATACATGTTTACAAATATCACCAAATTGCTAAACTGTACCAGTTTACACTGGAATTCCCAGGTGGCTCAGTGGTAAAGAATTCACCTGCCAATGCAGTAGACACACGTTCAATCTCTGGGTAGGGACGATTCCCTGGAGGAGGGTATGGTAAGCCACTACTGTATTCTTGCCTGGAAAATCCCAGGGATAGAGATGCCTGGTGGGCTACAGTCCATAGGGTTGCAAAGTCAGACACAACTGAGCGTGCACACACACACACACACACACACACACACACCGATTTATAGTAATATCCAGCAATATATGAAGGTGTTTGCTTCCTCCCTTCTATTCTAGCATTGGGTATTATCAACTTTAGAAATTTTGCCTCTCTGAGAAGTAAACAATGTATCTTCCTTTGAGTGATTAGCAGTTTCATAATTATGAATGAGGCTGTGCTTTTCTCGATACATTTAATGGCTATTTATAACTGAGCGACTTCACTTTCACTTTTCACTTTCATGCATTGGAGAAGGAAATGGCAACCCACTCCAGTGTTCTTGCCTGGAGAGTCCCAGGGACGGGGGACCCTGGTGGGCTGCCGTCTATGGGGTTGCACAGAGTCGGACACGACTGAAGTGACTTAGCAGCATTGGGTTGTTAATCTTTTTCTTACTGATTTTTTGGTACTTTTGTAAACTGGGAAACTCAGCCTTTTGTCTGTTATGGGAATTGTGAAATTCTTTTCCTTGCACATTATTTAACTACCTTCTGATTTTGCATTTGTATTTTTTTTTTTTGTCACTACACATCTGCATAAGTTTTGTACAGTCATGTTTATTAATTTTATCCTATGGCTTCTGGGATATTTGGTTATCTGTAACTTACTTTGGTATAAGGAGGAATGGCTCTAGCGTCATCATTTTTTCAAAATACTAGCTAATGGCCCCAACATGATTTTTATTACCTTTATCATTAGAGAGAAAAACCCAGTGAACATTAAAGATATACCCTACCATAAGATGCTAGAACAAGTTTAGAAGTTAGTTTTGGGGAAAAGAGTAGAAATAAATAAGTGGTACTCTACTTTTCTCCAAACACATACTTACCTTAATTATTGCTTTTCCAAACAATACCCCCAAAAGGTTGCTATTATTTATGTTTATACTATATTTATATAAAGTATTATTTATTTAATATTTATTAAAGTAATGAAGATTTCTAATCATTATACAACTTGAAAAATAAAAAATATGAAAATGATTTTAAAAATTATGAATGATTGAAGTAGAATTCCCAAATTGACAGAGGGTTATGTATATTCAAATATAAAGGAAACAGATGTGTATAAGAGACAGGTACATAGAGACCGGCAGGCTATAAGTCCATGGGGTCTCAAAGAGTTGGACACAACTGAGAGACTAACACTTTCACTTTACCAATATACTTGTCTGTAGTTCTATTTGAGAAGAGGAGGAAAAAGCTGAAACCTCAGGGAGATATTTAAGTGCTTGTTCCCCAAACATAATTGAGTGACTGTTCATGGAATTTCTGCTTAAAAGAAATCTGTGATAATAACAGGAGGCCTAAACTAAAAACCTGGTGATTTCTGCCTCACTAACAAGTGACATACTAAACCATTTTTCAATGATAATTAAAAATGAATTATTTTTTAAAAAGAGAAAGCACACACATAGTGAAACTACTAAAGTTATAGAAGTATAACGTTTACCTTCCATTCCTGTATTTGGATCATCAAGTCTACTTCCCTGAAGATAAGTACTCTTATGGGTTTCTTGTGTATCTTTCCAGAGACACTATAGTCTACAGTTATTTTTAATTTTCATATTTTGGCTTCAGATAGGAATCTGTACTTCAGTCATTCTCCTTTTTGACACATCCTTCCATTTTTCCTTAAGAGCAAAGGTGCTAAGATTAGAGTGGGAAAGACTGATCTATGCTGAGTGTTAGAACTTAAAAGGATCTCAGAGGTCATCCCGTCCTTTGCTATTCCTGGATTAACAGGGACTTCAGCTGGGGGTGTGTCAGAAATGCGGAATCTCAGACCTCTCCCAGATAACCTGAAGCAGAAGTTGCATCTTCACCAAATCCACGTGATTCATGTGCACTTTTAAGTTTGAGAATCACTGCTCTGGTCTTGAATTCTCCTTCACAAATCGAGGTGGTGTGGCTCAAGGAGCCAGTGGAGAGCTGATACTAGAAATCAGGTTTCCTAACAGCCTTGTCAAGTACATTTTCTGAAATGCCGAAATTCTTGCCAAATAATCTGATGCAGTCCTTTTATGCATTATGTTCACTAAGAGCTTTGGAGTCAGACACAGCACAGTTCAAATGCTAGCTTTATTCATGGCATACAGTAGGAGCTCAATAATGGTGATTATTCTTCCTGTTGTTACTGTTATTTTATTTTTAAAATTAATAAGTAACTTTGAAGAGCAGTTTTAGGTTCACAGCCAAATTAAGCAGAGTTCCCTTTTATCCTCTGTCCCTCACTGTCAATATCTGCACACATTAACAAGAGGATTACTAGCATTTGTCACTGCACTTTGCACTTGACTGAAGCTTCAAAGCAATGTTTCAACAGCCTTTAACGAATCATTTACAGATTCTATGTTATGTCTGATTTAACAGAAAGACTTTTTCTTTTTTTAAAAAAACATATCCTGTTCCTGTCTCAGAATGTTCTTTTGCTCTGGCAACAAGGCCTGAAAGAGTGAGGTTAAGGTCTTGGCAGGTTCCGTTTTCTTTCTACTGAATTATTACGCTGGAACGGAGCAGCAGATTCTGAAGAAAAGACATTGAGAGGTAGGAGCTAAATCAGAAATGAGATTCCGTTTTTAATCAGAGCGCTCAGCTGATGTCCAAACCCCAGCTTGAGAAGGGAGCAGGGGCCCGTGTTGTGGGAAATCAGAACGAACGATTGCAGACTCTTTCTGGAACGTGGGCTTTGGCGTCTTGGAAGTTCGGGTTCCGAAGGACCGCAATGGGAAGGTGCCGACTTCCTTCTGCATAGCAGAACTTGGCGCTAGACTGGAAGGAAAAAGGAGTAGCTGCTTGTCAGAACGATTCTCAGAGTTGTCCGCGTGGAGCCCACCTAATTTCTATGGGCTGCCTAATTTCTGTTCTCGCTCGGAGCTCCTGGGGCTTGGAAACTTTTCTAGACTTTCCGTTTGAGCTCTTTTGGCTTTTTTCCCCCACTTAAAAGCCTCTGAAATCTGTGTTTTTTTTTTTTTTTTTTATTTATTAAAGTAATGAAGATTTCTAATCATTATACAACTTGAAAAATAAAAAATATGAAAATGATTTTAAAAATTATGAATGATTGAAGTAGAATTCCCAAATTGACAGAGGGTTATGTATATTCAAATATAAAGGAAACTTTTCCCCCAAATCATCCTTTAGAAGAAAATGTAGATACCTTATACTTGTAAGCTTACAGTTTCTCATACAGTGGAAGAACAGCACTATTCTTAAATTAATACATTTTTTCATAATATAGTATTTTAAATATATAGATTTAAGTAAATTTAAAAAGCTGAATATTATAGGTCATTGGATCATTTTATATATAGCTAAATAATGAAAGTTAAGTATTACATGTAAGTATTTGACTATTTTATATGTAATATATACACTATATTGGAGGAGGAAATGGCAACCCACTATAGTACTCTTGCCTGGGAAATCCCATGGACGGAGGAGCCTGGGGGGCTACAGTTCATGGGGTCTAAAGAGTCGGACACAACTGAGCGACTAAGCCACCACCACTACCATATATACTACATTCACGTGTAATATATACAAATATGACGCCAAAGTCATTTTTTTGAGGGGGGGCGGATTGTCTCACTGGTCAAACTTAGGCTTTTATTCAGGCCTGGATAGTGTATTCTTGTCATTTTGCTATTGTTTGATCAAGACTTTAGTGTGGATACAGTGGTGCAATATGTTGAACTTAAATTCTGAAATATAAACATCATTTAAAAACATGGTGAAAAATACAAGAAGAAATAGCTAAATGTTTTACCATATTTGCCTCTAAGGCAGAAGGAGATACGAGGCAAATCTTCTACTTTTCTGTTAAAACCTTAGAATACTATGTCCTGAGGCATGTGGGCTCAATAGTTGGGATTCTCGGGCTCTAGAGCACAGGCTCAGTTGTTGTGGTGCGTGGGCTTAGTGCTCCGTGCACGTGGGAACTTCCCAGACCACAGGTCAAACCCGTGTCTCCTGCACTGGCAGACAGGTAGCCTCCCACTGAGCCACCGGGGAAGTCCGTTTTTATAACAAGAAAAACATGAGGATGTATGGTTGGGCACTTCCTTTTAAGATTTCTTTTTCTCTGATTATAAAATCACATTGTATTCATTTTCATCAAGACTTACCAAACTCAACATTTTATGTAAAAATATATAGGTGGCGCTAGTAGTAAAGAAACTGTCTGCCAATGCAGGAGACATAAGAGACGAGGGTTTGATCCCTTGGTCAGGAAGATTCCCTGGAGGAGAGTATGGCAACCCACTCCAGTATTCTTGCCTGGGGAATCCCATGGACAAAGGAGCCTGGTGGGCTACAGTCCACGAGGTCGCCAAGAGTTGGACACGACTGAAACAACAAAGAACACATATAAGTTCAGCCGCTCAGTCGTGTCCGACTCTTTGCGACCCCATGAATCGCAGCACACCAGGCCTCCCTGTCCATCACCAACTCCTGGTGGTCCATCACCAACTCCTATCGAGTCCGTGATGCCATCCATCCTCTGTCGTCCCCTTCTCCTCCTGCCCCCAATCTCTCCCAGCATCAGAGTCTTTTCCAATGAGTCAACTCTTCGCATGAGGTGGCCAAAGTATTAGAGTTTCAGCTTTAGCATCATTCCTTCCAAAGAAATCCCAGGGCTGATCTCCTTCAGAATGGACT
>SJYT01040520.1:19331-49948 GCA_006410635.1 Cephalophus harveyi
GTAAGCGTCTTTTAATTTCATGGCTGCAGTCACCATCTGCAGTGATTTTGGAGCCCCAAAAATATACTAATAAATATTTAAATATATACAACTAAGTTATTTTACTAATATATATTTAAATATATACAGCTAAATTATTTGTGATATGCAGTAATATATTAATTTCAAGTGTACAACATAGTGATTTGACTTTTATTTTTTTGCCGTACTGTGTGGTTTGTGGCATCTCAGTTCCCCAATCAGGACTGAACCTGGGCCAAGGCAGTGAAAGCACCGAATTCTAACCTCTAGACCACCAGGGAACTCCCGTGATTTAATATTTTTGTATAATCACCACAGTAACTCTAGTTACCATCTATTTCCATGCAAAGTTGTTACAATCAATGTTTTTATTTTTGGGATATGATCTTGTAACCAAGTCATTCAGTACTATTATTAATAAAAATAACAAAACCTCAGAGGCTTAAAACAAGATGGGAAGGAGCTTTTTACTGAATTCTGACAGTGAAAATACATGTGGAAATATCGAAATGAGGAAAATAACCAGTAATGCCATGTAAAACTGTAACCTCACAACATAAAGAACACCTTCAGCTGGGTACTTATTGAATTATGAGCTCTTTCTTTTTAATCCTTACCTTTATCCTAAGGAGTGCTGTGAGTTGAGGGCACTAAGGAGGGAACCATTCAGAGCCAAGGTGTCAAACATGTAGAACACAGTTTAGTAAATAATATGATAAATAACACAGTATGATGCAGGTGTGTTCTATTTGTAGAACTGCTTACTTTTAGGTGATTAAAGAAAGGAATGAAAACCTTATGCTTACATGAAATAAAAATTTTGGTAAAACTCAGTTATAGGATGTAGGGAGAATAAAAGAAATTATCAGAGTTCTTTAAAAAAAAAGCGCAAAACTACAGGAACTGTGTAAGTGTATAGCCAACAGGCTCTCAGTAAATCCCTACTGACTTACATATATGTTAGCTTTCTTTTCTAAAAGATGTGCCAACATGAGTGAAAGAATCTAAGAACAAGAGTATTCAGTGTAGTATTTTTTATTAGAGCTGAAGATTTGAAGTATCTGACAGTAAGGAACTGAGATTAAAAAAATAAGTACATACATACACACACACACACACACACACACACATATATGTAAATGCATATAATGAATGCAAAAACGAGACATTGCTGGCAGTGGTTATCTTGGTTACCTCCAGGGAGTAAAACTGGTGGCTGGAAGACCCAAGGAGGGAGGGACACTTACCTTTCATGCCTACCCTTTTATAGCTTAAAAATTTTGTTGTATGTGCATGTAGTGCCCATTAAGGGCTTCCCAAGTGGCTCAGTGGTAAAGAATCTGCCTGCCAAGCAGAAGACATGGGATCAATCCCTGGGTCGAAAAGATCCCCTGGAGAAAGGAAATGGCAACCCGCTCCAGTATTCTTGCCTGAGAGGTCCCATGGACAGAGGAGCTGGGTGGGCTACAGTCCATAGCGTCTCAAAAGAGCTGGACACAGTTTAGAGACTAAACATCAAACAGCAGTGCCCATTAAAAATATAAAATTTAATTAAAATTAAATTTAAATTCAAAGTGATGGTTAAGTCATATTTGTCAATGTTTTCCAGTTTTCCTTCCTCCAAATGCACACAGCCACCAGATTAACCTTAAACCTTCACTTTTAACATGTCACATGCTTAAGAAGCTACAGCAGTTCCCTGCTGCATCCACACTTGTTCAGTGTCCTCTGCCTGATCCTCAAGGCTCTCCATGTTCTGGCCCTCATCTTCAGTACTGGTCTCAAATGTTATTCTCTTCAACACACTCTGCTGTAAAGTTGTTTTCTTCCCTTTTCCCTGAATATTTTTCCTACAACAGCATATGCATTTTGTTCCTTCCTCCTTCTCTCCATTTATTCTGTAAGTGCTTCTATGGATTTCTTTTAAATTTTCCCTCTAAACCGTACAGTTTAGCATTTGATGAGGTAATATGCTGGGCTTCCCTTGTGGCTCCATTGGTAAAGAATCCACCTGCAATGTGGGAGAACTGAGTTCAATCCCTGGGTTGGGAAGACCCCCTGGAGAAGGGAAAGGCTACCCATTCCAGTATTCTGGTCTGGAATATGATACTGCAAAAGAGATATAGTACAGTAAAAATGGTACTCTGAATTCTCACTTTGGATCTTTTCCTGGGCCAGGGACATGTGGTATGATACTCAGGTATTTAATAAGTTACATGAAATATTCAAAACTTCATTATTAGGTAGGCTTGTGTTAGATGCTGTTTCCCACTTGTAGGCTAATGTAAGTGTTTTGAGCACATTTAAGGTAGGCTAGGCTAAGTTATGATATTCAGTAGGATCAGTTCAGTTCAGTTCAGTCGCTCAGTCGTGTCCGACTCTTTGCGACCGCATGAATCACAGCACGCCAGGCCTCCCTGTCCATCACCATCTCCCAGAGGTCACTTAGACTCACGTCCATCGAGTCAGTGATGCCATCCAGCCATCTTATCCTCGGTCGTCCCCTTCTCCTCCTGCCCGCAATCCCTCCCAGCATCAGAGTCTTTTCCAATGAGTCAACTCTTCGCATGAGGTGGCCAAAGTACTGGAGTTTCAGCTTTAGCATCATTCCTCCCAAAGAAATCCCAGGGCTGATCTTCAGAATGGACTGGTTGGATCTCCTTGCAGTCCAAGGGACTCTCAATAGTTGGGTTAAATGCATTTTTGATTTAGGATGAGTTTATGGTGTCAAAACCCCATGCTAAATTGAGGAAGAGCTGTATATTTATAGAACAGGAATCATACCATACTTATAAAACTTAAAATTTGTATTTTTTCCTTTTTAAATTGAGATATAACTTATGCCCAGTAATGTGCATAAGTCTCAATGCTCAGTGAATGGTTACATAATTGCTTGTTAGCTTTTTTTCACCTAACAATGTGTGAACATTTCCCAGGTATTAAATATGTTTCTACATTTGAAAAGACCCTGATGCTGGGAAAGATTGAAGGCAGGAGGAGAAGGGGACAACAGAGGATGAGATGTTTGGATGGCATCACCAAGTCAATGGATATGGGTTTGGGTGGACTCCAAGAGTTGGTGATGGACAGGGAAGCCTGGTGTGCTGCGGTTGACGGGGTTGCAAAAAGTCAGACACAACTGAGCAACTAAACTGACATCTTTTAAAATGACTACATGATATACTACTGTATGTGGATCACTATTTAAATGATTGTTGGACAGTTAATTTTTCTACAAAACTTTCATTATTGTTAATTGGTAATGATAACTATCATTATTGCTGTATCTTTGTACACATTCTTTTTTTTTTTTTTTTGTTCCACCATGCAGTATGTGAGATCTTAGTTTCTTAGTTTCTGGAGCAGGGATCAAACTCTCTTCCCCTGCATTGGAAGTGCAGTCTTAACCAGTGGACTGCCAGGGAAGTCCCACAAGTCACTGTTTTAAATAATCCTGTTTGTTTGTATGTGTCTTGTTTCTGCCTCCCTCTATTGTACTGTAAACTCCCTAAGAACTGTTTACCACATCTTTTTCTACAATCATGCTGAGCACAAAATAGGTCCTCAATAAATATTTGTTGAATGAATAGATTATCAAATGAATTATCAAATGATCTCTTAGTCTATTTTTTTCTACTCTTGTGTGTATTAGTTTCTTAGTCGTGTCTGATTCTCTGTAGCCCTCTAGGCTCCTCTGTCCATGGGATTTTCTAGGCAAGAATACTGGAATGGATTGCCATTTCCTTCTCCAGGGGATCTTCCTGACCCAAGGATTGAACCCCATCTCCTGCATTGCAGGCAGATTCTTTACTGTCTGAGCCACCATGGAAGCCTGTCTACTCTTAAGCTGTTTAAAAAATTATGAAATATTCTTAACACTCAGAAAAGTGCTCACTACTCACATTTAACAAACGCTAAGCTTTTACCATAATGCTTCAAATTTTTTTCTATTCCTTAAAAAAAAAAGAGGTGAAAATATATCAGAGGTGAAAAAATGGCCAATTTGAGGAGTATGTAAAAATGGACAGTGTTTATCAACTTCTAAAAGGAATGGTTCATTTGCATCACTTACATAAACTCAAACTACAGATCCCAGCCAGCACTGCAACAGTTCTGCACGTGGGCTATTCTTTTCTCTTGTATAAACAGCCAATGAAAGCTAGAGTTTACAAAGGTCTAGGATGACAGCTGGCGTGTTGACTGTGGCCAGCCTTAAATCTAGTTAACTGCTGTTTGGAAGGCGCTGCTGTAAACCAGATCTCAAAAGGCGTTTCCTGTTAATTCTCAGTTCATTGTGCCTCTTGTTTCAAAGGGAAGAAAAACTGGTTTAGTCATCTCAATGGATGCGATACTGAATTATAAGTCGGAAGATACTGAAGATTACTACGCATTACTGGGATGTGATGAACTGTCTTCGGTAAGCAATGAATAATGCTGTTCTTTTTCACAACAGTATTTCAAGTTTTATTTAAGGTTTTAACATTTGAACTTTAAGTCACATTGCCTAAAAACCTAATCATGTATTATTTTAAAGCTCTTTTGGCTCAGAGAAAGTTAAGGACTTAAAATAGAGAGTTGGGTCTTTACTAGAATAGTGTCCTCTTTCAATTTTCTGGACACTTCTGATTGAATATGTGTATTTTTACACATGGTCATAGACTGTTTTCCAAATATACTAAAAATATATATTTGAAATTTTATTGTAATTGCTATTGGCAGTGTTTCAGAGTATATACATAAGCTATATCTTTATTATGGTAATGTACACTGTAATTGAACCCCTCCATCCCCAATTGTAAAATTCTTTTTGTGTGTATGTGTGAAATTCTTAATAAAAAAGAAAAGGACAAAAAAAGAAAGAACTTTATAATGGGTAATTTATAAACTGGACAATCATCTTGAATAACAGAAGTGGCTAAACATCCTTTGAAGAACTCAGGTGTGTAAACACACCTTTTATATATTGTTAGGATAAACCTATATGAGATGTGTATAAGAGACAGAAGTAAAGGTTGTAATATCCCCTAAATAAATCTCTTTAGTCAGGCTTTTGTAATTATGTTATTGTCTTTTCAGTTTACAAAGAAAGATTAGTTTTGAATAGACTAAAAAAATGATCCCATTGTTTATTTATAATGTTTATAACAGTTTCATTTTGTCGTGACCAGTTATAATCATACCTCTCTGTGTATACTGTGGCATATATTAAAAGGAGAATATGTCAAAAAAAAGGTGAATAAGAGCATGGTCTTGACATTCCTTCTTCTGGATATATTTTACTAATTCTGTCATTGCATAGCATGTATAGATAACAGTCACAAATGAAATGACCCGTCACAATTTTATCAATTCCTTTTATACATTATCTTTCTCCTCTTTTTATATGTATCCTTCTCATTTACAAACATCTTAATGCTTTTTTAAACTATTATTGTGACATTTCCTTTACTTGATTTGTGTTGTCTGGATTTTCTTTACTTCAAATATTCCTTGGTTTGATACTCTAAAAAATTAACCAGAATTGTTTCTATCCAAAAGCAATTTAGCAACTTGATATTTTGATACTACTTAAAACAACTGAGACACACACATAATTCTTTTGCTTAGTATACAGTTCTTACACTTTAAAGCTTGTGTTGGAAATTGATAAATGACACATGTAAGGCCACGGAAGAATTTCCATGCTGTTGAGTAGAAAACAAATACTCCCTGTTCAGAAACATTTACCAAAGTGTAAGGAAAGAATGTCTGAAAAGACTTAGGAGAAGAGATGAGGTGTGAAACGATTCTGCATTAAAATTTAGATGCATGGAGGGAGACACAGAGGGCATTTGAGTGACCAGGGGAAAGCTGGAGAAGATCCCTTCAAATGGGAATCAAATTAGTCCCTATTGCACAAGAGTATTTCCTGACACAGAGCAAAATACTGTGCTATTAGGATATGCAAAAGATAAGCTTTTAAGTTTCAAAATTTAATTTCTAAAATTATGTATATTCAATAAAGAAATGAGTATAAAGAGAGCACAAGGAAAAATGCCAACCCAAATGCTTAATGTTTGGGACTATGATATATGCATGCCATTTTATGCATGCATATATATATATATATAATTTTGTATAAATAAGTACATGTACATATGTATACATATTTATATGTTTATCTTTATAATGTTGAGTAGAAAACAAATACTCCCTGTTCAGAAACATTTACCAAAGTGTAAGGAAAGAATGTCTGAAAAGACTTAGGAGAAGAGATGAGGTGTGAAACGATTCTGCATTAAAATTTAGATGCATGGAGGGAGACACAGAGGGCATTTGAGTGACCAGGGGAAAGCTGGAGAAGATCCCTTCAAATGGGAATCAAATTAGTCCCTATTGCACAAGAGTATTTCCTGACACAGAGCAAAATACTGTGCTATTAGGATATGCAAAAGATAAGCTTTTAAGTTTCAAAATTTAATTTCTAAAATTATGTATATTCAATAAAGAAATGAGTATAAAGAGAGCACAAGGAAAAATGCCAACCCAAATGCTTAATGTTTGGGACTATGATATATGCATGCCATTTTATGCATGCATATATATATATATATATAATTTTGTATAAATAAGTACATGTACATATGTATACATATTTATATGTTTATCTTTATATATGGGCTTCCCCATGGCTTAGCTGGTAAGAATTCGCCCACAATGCGGGAGACCTAGGTTTGACCCTGGGTTGGGAAGATGCCTTCGAGAAGAGAAAGGCTACCCACTCCAGTATTCTGGCCTGGAGAATTCTATGGACTCTACTGGAGAATTCTATGGACTCTAGTATAGTCCATGGGGTCTTGTGTCTGGAGTCAGACTGCCTGAGTTGAAATCCTGGCTCTGCAACTTACTAGCTCTGTGACTGGGAAAATTACTTTCCTATGTTTCGTTTCCCTAATCTGCAAAATGGGAATAATAAGAATTGTTATTCCCTCATAGAATTGCTGTGGGAATTGAAAGACATGCTATATAGTACTTAGAACAGTACCTGGCACACACTAGGTCTCAATAAATCTTAGCTGTTATTTATAATTATTTTATTTTATTTATTTGGCGTAGCTTACAGAATCCTAGTTCCCCAACCAGTGACTGAACCCAGGCCCATGGCAGTGAAAGCAAAGAGTCCTAATCACTGGACTGCCAGAGAATTTCCTCATTATTTTACATATACACACATATACATATATGTTACATGATTCCTTTTGAGTAAAACATTAAGATTTTATACCTCACACAATGGTTTATAGCTTACCTTTTTCTCATAGAATGTCTTATATAAAATTTCTCAGGTTATTAAAAATCTACTACAAGATTTTTTTAATGACTGCAAAATATGCCATCCTATAGCCCTATTACAATTAACTTTAACAATATCCTATTACTAGGCACACAGGTTTTTGTTTAAAATGTATAACTTTTTATTCATTGAACCTTCTTATAACTAAATCCATTCTCTACCTCCAATTATCCTCTTAGCCAAATTTCTATAATTGAAATGGTTGGATTGAAAAGTATGAAAAAAATTAAAGGATTTTTATATTTTGTTGTTGTTGTTCAGTCGCTAAGTCATGTCTGACTCTCTGTGACGCCGTGGGGTATAGCACACCAAGATCCCCTGTCCTTTACTATCTCCTGGAGTTTGCTCAAACTCATGTCTATTGAGTAAATGACGCTAACTAACCATTTCATCCTTTGCTACCTCCTTCTCCTTTTGCCTTCAATCTTTCCCAGCATCAGGGTCTTTTCCAATGAGCTGGCTCTTTGTATCATGAGGCCAAAGTATTGGAGCTTTAGCATCAGTCTTCCAATGAATATTTAGGGTTTATTTCCTTTAGGATTGACTGGTTTGATCTCCTTGCTGTCCAAGGGACTCTCAAGAATCTTCTCTAGTACCATAATTTGAAAGCATCCAGTCTTTGGTGCTCAGCTTTCTTTATGGTCCAACTGTCACATCTGTACATGACTACTGGAAAAATCATAGCTTTGAGTATATGGACCTTTGTCAGCAAAGTGATGTCTCTGCTTTTTAATATCCTGTCTATGTTTATCATAGCTTTATATATGTATATCTCAATTGATTTATAGAAAATTTGCTAAAATTTGCTAAAAATGTTAAAAGAACATTTAAATTCTTCCCAGGAAAGCACAGGTAAGTTCATTTCCTTGTACCCTCAGTGACACTGGTTATAATAATCCATGGAGGTTTTGACTTTTTGATTATGAGTAAAGTTGATATTTATTGTATATTTATTGGCCAGTAGAACAGACAGCTTTCCAGATCATTGGACATTGTGTCAGAAATGCAGAATTCAGTGGACTTTGACATGAAGGGCCTCAGTTGTCCATGAGCTGCTCTTGGCACCAGGAACATGGGGTGGTGATGCCAGGAGATAAATAGAATATGCCCATGACAAACTAAGCCACTTTATTGGTTAGTTGTCCCAGAACCAGCCCTACACAGGAGATCTGTGATAAATTCTGTGGTAGTAAAATATGAAAAGTAGTGATAGACTGATATGCACTATTCTTAACTTTTAAAAATTGGATAGGAATGAAATAAACAACAACAAACCCCCCAAACTCTCTACTTTTGATATATAGGTATAGTTTTTATCCATTTGTGCTATTAATTTCCCCAAGATATATACATAAATATGTAATGTGTATAAAAATGTGTCTTGAAGGATTCTGTCATCTTAGGGGAAGGGGAGTAAAAGTGTTTTTAAAATTTTATTATGTTTGGCTGCACTGGATCTTCGTTGCTTTTTGGGGTCTTTTTCCAGTTGCGGTGAGCGGGGTCTACTCTTTGTTGTGGTTCAAGGACTTCTTATTTCTGTGGCTCCTCTTGTTGAGAAGCACAGGCTCTATGCATGTGGGATTCAGAATTTGTGGCACACAGGCTCAGTAGTTGTGGTTCGCAGGCCCTAGGCCATGGGCTCAGTAGCTGTGGTACACCGGTTTAGTTAGTCTGAGGCATGTGGAATCTTCTCCGATCAGATATTAAATTGGCAGGCAGATTCTTATCCATTGCACCACCAGGAAAGTCCAGGAATAAAGGTTTTTTTTTTTTTTTAAAATATTCTGTATTGATGGAAATCTTTTCAAAGAGAGTTTGTGAGTACTTATAAATTACTTGTTAATTAAAAAATGCTATTAGATTCTTTAAAATATTTAATATTAAAGAATTTTAAAACAAGTCCCAATCTCAATTTTCTTTGTTCTATTAGCAGGTTATGGCGACAGGTAAAGGGAGCACCCAGGAAGAGGAAACATAACTATAGTTCTTACTAGTAAATCTATCTCTTCCTGTTATTCCAAGGGTCTCCCAGGACATACTTAACAAGGAAGAGAACAGAGATATCAATCTGGGCTTTAAACATACTCATATCTAATACTGTCTTTGATTGTAAAAGTGAAGGTTTTTTTTTTATGAGAGTTGATTAAGGATGACATGGAGCTGATAAAAATATTTCTCCCATGATTCTTATGACAATATTGAACTGAAATGCTTGAGAATTTAATTCTCAAACGAGGTAATTTGCTTTCATGAATTTGTGCATAGTAAATGTGGAACTTGCTAATAAGTCCTAAGCCTGAAGAACTGGCCTGTGTAAAACAGTGGTTAAGTTGATGGGATTTGGGGATTTCCCTGGCAGTTCAGTGGTTAGGACTCCTCACTTTCATTTCTGAGGGCCGTGGTTTGATCCTTGGTTGAGGAACTAAGATCCCACAAGCTGTGCAGCCAGCCAAAAAACAAAAAGAATGATTGGATTTGAATTCTAACTGCTTAGTTAACAGAAAACTCAGCTTTTTTTTCCAGTATCAAGTTAAATGAGTTCAAGGAACTTAACCACTGATGTTTAATTAATAGCTATTAAGTTCTTACTGTGATCAGGCTTTGTGTTAAGTGCTGGAGTTACATTATTCATGAAATGTAAAGGTGAGGAAATCTAGGCACATGGAAATTATATAACTTGCCTACACCGAGACTAAACAACAAAAAGTCAGATACTAAGAGCCACATAACCACTTTTGCATTCTGCTGTTGACATTACAATTATTAATAAAGCCAAGTCTTGATAATTCATGATAATAAGGATTAGATGGGTGAGTGAAACCCAATAAAAATCATAGATAGCCCTCAAACCTCATTTTAGTTTGGGTGGAAATCTCTGTTTTTTCAATCAATATCTCTAATCAAACTGTTTACTGGTAACAAAATGATCAAGTTTATCCTTTTTTTTTTTTTCCAAATTGTGAAACATTTTTTTCTTTCCAACTTTATGGAGGTATAATTGATATACAGTACTGTAAGCTTGAAGTGCAGATTACCACAAGTTTACTGAACATCCATCATCTATATAAATACCAAATTAAAAAATAGAAATTTTTTCCTTGTGATGAGAACTCTTAGGATTTACTCTTTTAACACCTTTCATATACTACATATAGTAGTGTTAATTATATGTATCATTTTTTACTTTACATCACTAATACTTATTTAACTGGAAATTTGTATGTTTTGACTACCTTTATTTAACCCCTCCATCCCCAATTGTAAAATTCTTTTTGTGTGTATGTGTGAAATTCTTAATAAAAAAGAAAAGGACAAAAAAAGAAAGAACTTTATAATGGGTAATTTATAAACTGGACAATCATCTTGAATAACAGAAGTGGCTAAACATCCTTTGAAGAACTCAGGTGTGTAAACACACCTTTTATATATTGTTAGGATAAACCTATATGACCAGTTTAAATGTTTAAATTTACTGAACTCATAGGTGTCTTGGGCCATCATCTAAATACAGTAGCAAGTTCAATCGTCATTACATACTAGTATTTGAATAGGAATGTTTATTGGATACTTTCTGAATTTTGTGATTGAGAAAATAATTTCTTGGACTAAAAAGTCAAAATACAAATAGGAATCAAAATAAAAAGGTAGGTATTCATGGTGGCTTTTTTGGGAAGGACTGACACCCTACTTTTCCCTTTATGCCATTCAAGTTGGATTCCTCATTCATTAATTTCTGTTTTAGGTTGAACAAATCCTTGCAGAATTTAAGGTCAGGGCCCTGGAATGTCACCCTGACAAGCATCCTGAAAATTCCAAAGCTGGTGAGTATTTAATAATGGTTGCTTTTCATGAAAAAGTATAGCATATAGACCTAAAAAGCCAGTGAATAGTAGCTTCATTTTCTTTTATCTATTTATGCTCAAAATTATTCTTTCATTTAATGCCAAAGAGTGTTTTTTGCACTATTGGATGGAGGCTGAAGAGGAAACCGGGTAGGGTCTTTTTTCTCATAGCAGTCATTTAACATTTATTTATCTTTCTGCTATAATGTGCTGCTTCATGGTTTACAATTTGTCCAATTGGGACTTCCCTGGTGGTCCAGTGGTTAAGACTCGGTGCTTCCAATGCAGAGGGTGTGGGTTTGATCCCTGGTTGGGGAACTAAGATCCCACATGCCAAAATAAATAAATAAATAAATAAATAAAATAACAATAAGAATTAAAAAAATGTGTCCAGTTTTATGCTTTCTTTCACCAATTTTTGAATGTTAACAGTGACTTCCATTTGTAACTAGGTGGTTATCTTAATGAGAACCTTGCTGTGTTTTCTTCTGAATAGGTCTGTATATATTGTATAATAATATATTCATACATTTGTTTTTTCTTTATCATATTTTAAATTTCATGATCATAAATTTATAAATGCTTTTTGTGTATCTCAGCTTGAAAAAATACAGACAAAATAATAATCCTTTCTTAACCTGTCTCCCTCCTGCTTCTTCTCTATCTCTGTACTTCCCTTTAGAGCCAGTTTTCCTGAAAAAGAAGTTCACAGTTGGTATTGCTACTTCCCTTTCAGCCAGATTTCAATTTATCCCAGTTTGACTTCCTCCTCATCTTTCTAGGAAATGGCTCTTGGAGTAGTCACCAAGAACTTCTTGGCTGCCAACTCCTTTTAGTCCTTATCTTCCCTGAGCTTGCATCAGAATTTGGAACTGTTGATCATGCTCATCTTCTTGACACTCCTTTTTCTTAGCTACCAGGATATGCCCTTATGCTTTTCCTCCTACTTCTTGGGCTGCTCTTTCTGTCTCCTTTGTGACTTCTTCCCTTCTGTCCTAAGGTTCCCTTTTAAAATCTCTTTGAGGACTTCCCTGGTGGTCCTGTGGTTAAGACTTGGCTTTCCAATGCATGGGGTATAGATTTGAGGCCTGACTGGGGAACTAAGATCCCATATCCCTTGCAGCCAAAAAAGCAAAACATAAAACAGAAACAAAATTGTAACAAATTTAATACAGACTTTAAAAATGGAACATGTAAAAAAATCTTTAAAAAAGTTTTAAACTCTCTTCTGGGCTTACTCCCCATTTTTTTTCTAGAATTTTGTTGAAGTCTGTGGTTTTCAATCATCAGTTATTTGTTGATGGCTTCCCATTTTATCCTTAACTCAGTTCTCATTCCTCAGTTTCAGACTGTGGCTTTGACTGCTTTTTGAAAATATCCTTTTGAGGACATTTCAATATCACTCTGTCAAAAACTGGCCTCATTATTCACCCTTCTCTCACTTTTTATGTGCATGTTCAGTCATGTCCATGTATGTACCACCCAGCTTAAAACTTCACCAATGCAGTTAAAGTCTTTTGTATATTCCTACCCTGATTTTATTCTCAGAGTAAGTAATACTATCTAAATTTGATGACTATGGTTACTATATGTGTATACTATTGGTATATGTTTAGTATGTGTATACCTATGATTCTTTTTTTTTTGGCCATGTCTTGGAACACATGGAATCTTCCCTGGGCAGGGATTGAACCCTCACCCCCCTGTAGTGGAAGGGTGGAGTCTTAACCACTGGACCATCAGGGAAGTACTATATGTGATTTTTCTACAAGGAAAATATGATTAAGACCTGTCTGCTGCTGCTATTTAGTCACGAAGTTGTGTCCAACTCTTTGCAACCCCATGGAGTGTAGCCTGCCAGGCTCCTCTGCCCATGGGATGTCCCAGGCAAGAATACTGGAGTGGATTGCCATTTCCTTCTCCAGGGGATCTTCCTGACCCAGGGATTGAACCTGCATCTCCTGCATTAGCAGGCAGATTCTTTACCCCTGGAGCCACCAGGAAAACCCATTAAGATTTGTCTTTAACTCCACATTTCACAAATGGTAAAACTCAACTCCTTTTTATTAAAAAAATTTCCCTTATCTTAAAGCTCTAGAAATCACTGGTCCCTTTGATTGTATAAATGGGTTATTTTCCAATGTATAGAGTCAACTGTTGTTAGATACTTAACTATTACCATTGCACATTTGATTTTTTCCCTTTTTATTAATACATGACTTACTTAAAGCAAATGTGAAAAAATCGTTAAGTATAAACTTGACAAATTTTTGTCTACATATAACCACTTTAACCACTGCCCAGATGAATATGTAGAACATTTCTACCACTCCAGGAAAAGTCCCTTTTCATGTCCCATTCAGTGTCAGTACCCTTTCCCATTGTTGGATCTTTATCATCATTGATTAGTTTTGCCTAGTTTTAAATTTTATATACATGGAATCATATGGTATGTACTCTTTTGTGAAGCTTCTTTTGCTTTACCTTATGTCTGTAATATTCACACCTTGATTTTCATGTAACAGTGGTTCATTCTTTGCCATTGCTGGGCCTTGAGGCATAAGCCCCTTCATGTTGTGCCCCTCCCCACATCTCCAGTCTCATTTTCTCTTCGCCCCCACACTTATAACCCTGTGTTTCAGCCACTCAGCACTACTTTGGCTCCTAGGGACATTCCTGGTGGCCCAGTGGTTAAGAATCTGACTTCCAGTGCAGAGGACATGGGCTTAATCCCTGGTTGGGGGAGCTAAGATCCCACATACCACAGAATGACTGAGCCCGAGTGCCTCAACTAGAGTCTGTGTGCTGCAAACCAAAGAGCCCACATGCTCTGGAGCCTGTGTACCACAACTAAAGGGAAGCCCGTGTGTCACAGTGAAGAGCCTGGGTACTGTAACTAAGACTCGACTCAGCCAAAAATAAACATTTAAAAAATCCCAACATTTAAGGAATTATTTAAAAGAAAAAAAAAAAAAAAAAAAAGAACTACCTTGGCTCTTTAATGTGTCCTGATGTCTACTCTCTAGACCTTTATACTTATTGCTTTTTCTGCCTGGAACATTCCTGAGGCCTGCTTACCTCCCTGCCCTGCTTTTGATTGGCTGGGTCGTGTTCCCGAATCAGGTCTCAGCTTGGCCATCACTTCCTCTGGGATTCATGTGTGCCCCAGCTACCCAGAGCCCCCTATACATATGTCAGGTGGCCAACTGTATATTATATTGTTAGCTTGTTAACTGTTTGCTTATTAGTTATACTGGAGGCTCTGTGAAGCCGGTCTTGCTTATCTAATTCAAAATGGTATGCCTTGCACCCAAAATAGTATGCACAGCACCTGCCATGGAGGACAGCTACTTTGTGCACAAACTTTCTTGAATGAGTGAAAGAATGAATTCATGAACATTTCTGTAGGAGACATATATTAGTTATCCTTCTAGAATTTATATTAAGATAGTATCTTAGCATAAAACTGTAAAAATTTGATAAACACTTAAAAAGATCACCACCACAGATTATTCTTTAACTGAGTTCTCTTCCAGTGAAGCATGGCGTTGAGTTGTTTTTCTGTTACGGCAAATGATTTCCATTAAGGATACATGATGAATCATTGTGCAGTCATTGCCATTCTAGTTGCCATGGTGATGGGAGTTCTAGGTACGGGGACCTGAAGGTTTCTTGTTCAGAGAAACACTGGACTGTGTAAATATTGTTTAAAATGAAAAGATACACAGACATTAATATCTTCCTTTGTCAGGCTTGCAATATAGATAGATGATTCAACTTTTGGATAGAAATTGTTCTCAAACATGTTCAAGCATCTATTTACTTAATTTGGATGAACATGACTTCCTGAAAATTTAAGTCGTTCTTTACATACTTGCAGAAGGGTTAAGGTTACTGATAAAAATACTTTAAAATGTGAAACAAAATTTCACCCTGATGCTGGTTTTAGCTTGACTGAAATCCAGAATATATTGGACAGATTTTGGAAACACATTTCATTAAGGTAAAAAGCTAAGCCTGTAGAGCAAATGCAGGTAGAAGAAATTAAACTTGTGTAATATGCCTTTTTGGCTTGCTAAATGTAGTCTCAGCCATTGCCATTGAAATGACTGGTTTGGTAGTATGATGGAGTAGTAGATAAGAACACAGGTCTGTCTGTCTGCATTGCTCTTAGCTCCTACTTACGAACTAGTTGATTTTGGGCAACCTCTTTGAGCCTCAGCATTCTCCTAGGCAGAATGGGAGACTAATAGCATATTATCACCTCTTCTGTGTCTGTGGGTGCTCAATTGATTAGTCGTGTCCGACTCTTTGTGACCCCATTGCCTGTAGCCCACCAGGCTCCTCTGTCCGTGGGATTCTTCAGGCAAGAATCCTGGAGTGGGTTGTTATGCCCTCCTCCAAGGGATCTTCCTGACCCAGGGATCAAACCTGAGTCTCCTGCATCTCCTGCCTTGACAGGCAAATTCTTTACCATTGCGCCACCTTGGAAGCCCATGTATCTGCTGTGAGGATTAAATGAGGTATTTTGCATGTGGGAAGAACTCAGTGGATGTCGGCAATTATGATTCAGTGTACTTTTCTTGTTCTATGAAGTACTGCAAGATAAAAATTTAACAAAATGGGACAGTTTTTTTGTAAGTAAACATTAGCCATTTCTCTCAAAAAAACCCCTCTAAATCTAAGGCTTTTTGAGATCCTTGTTTTGCAGTGGGTGATGCAGGCAGGACTGGTCGTGCTATAGAAATTGAGTCACTGAGATCAAAAGCTGCTGGTTGGTGCTCATGCCAGTCCTGTGTGTGTGTGTGTGTGTGTGTGTGTAACACTAATGGTTTCAAGTCAACCCTTTATTAACTTCCCTTTGACCCTGAAGAGATTTCAGACTAATTTAAGGACCTGTGAAATGGTATTTTTGTTATTGATTTACAGGCTTCAGAGACATCTGAATATTTGAAGAAGGGGAGCTCTTTGTCTTTTACTAACTGAAATCTTTCAATCTCTCAATGTTTTCCTCTTTAAAAACTCTTTATTGCTTTTTTTCCCTTAGAATAAAAATAACATACAGTATTAAATAATGTTGAAAGTGAAAGTCTGCTCTTATCTCTCTTTGCCAGAGAACCACTGTTAACAGTGGATATATTTTCCTCCAGATTGTTTTCAAAGCATATCCTGACTTCTTCTCATTATTATTTCTCAAGTAATTTTAAGTGGCCTACAGTTAAAATGTGGCTAATATAATAATATATTTTTATTGTGAAATATGAATTAAGAGGACCTCTGTATTTTCAAAGCAGACCTGGAATTAAATTGGAATGTTTCTTAAATATTCCATCATCATTTGCTCGTATAAGCTTATAAAATGAAATCTCTCTTCCCAGAACTGGTACATGTTTATCTTGTATGATTCATTTGATTAGCTGGTATATTAAAGGACAAACATAAATCCAAGCTCATTTTTATTAAATGTGGTGAAGGTGTGGAACAAAGAAAAGGCCACCTAACAGGAAAGGTAATGTCTCTTTTGCTTTCTGCTTATCATCTGCTGTTGAGGGATTGACATAAGAATAATTTCTTTCATTCCGGAAACTCTGAAAAATGAGGCCAACAATAATGTGCAAAGAGAAGGTGAATCATAGATAAAAATGTAAATTTTTACAACCTCTGCTCTAGTGGTCACTTGTGTGTGCATCCATGGTAATAATTTAATGAGCTTTCTATTTCTGTTGGAAAAAGTGACATCTCATTTATACACTGGTACATTTACATTGTCGTCAGCAGCAGGAAGGATTACTCACTCGAGCTGACAGCTATTGCAAGATGTTTTTTATGTATTTGTTGTCCTTCGCTTTCAATAGCCCCACCTTTAGGATTTTCCTTTTAATCCATCAATTGCTACTACCTCCAGCAGTGATATTAAATATTTAATGATATATTAAGCACCTGTGCTGCTCAGCTTTGGACAGGGTCCAGGAGGAACCCTGCCATGTTGGGCAGTATCTCTGGTTGCTGAAGGAATATTTGAAGTAGTGGTTTTGGGGGATGAGAGCTCAGGAACAGTAGCCCTTTACCAACTGGGGTACAGAAGTATTTCAGTAGTTTCACAATTGGTATGGTGGTACCATCAGTACTGACTGTACATTGTCCTAACATCTTTTGTTTCAGAGGATATTGACTACTTCCCATGAGGTATTTTTAAGCACTGTCAGGATAGTTTTAATTATTTTTCCCACTAACACTATTAAAAGGTGCCTAATTCACAAAATGTTTTAAGGGTATGTCACTTTTTTGGTGCTTGGAGCTTAGGTAATAGCATTCTATGAACATCTTTATATTCACATTCAGATTGGAAGCATTTGCTCATTCATTCATTGAACAAATACTTTTTGAGCACCTGCTACACTGCTTTAGTACAAGGGATGCAGCAGAAAACAAAACAAAGCCTCTGCCCTCATGGAGTTTGTATTCTCATGGAGGATTATAAACCAATAACTGTACATAATGTCAGGGGGTAGGTACCATGGGAGCTTCCCAGGTGGCACTAGAGGTAAAGGACCCCCCCTGCCATTGCAGGTTAGACATAAAAGATGCCGGTTCGATCCCTGGGTTGGGAAGATCCCTTGGAGGAGGAAATGGCAACCAACTCCAGTATTCCTGCCTGGAGAATCCCATGGACAAAGGAGCCTGGCAGGCTATAGTCCATAACGTTGTACAAAGTCAGATATGAGTGAAGTGACATAGCACACACTCAGGTACCATGAAGAAAAGTAAAGCAGAGTAAGGGAGATAAAGGAATGGGGCTGATGGGCTGGGCAGCTATTTTATGTAGAAGATTGGAGAAAACGCCATCAACAAGACAATACCCAAGCTGACATCTGGAAGAAGTAAGCTGTCTGAGTGCTTAGGGTAAAGTGTTCTTGACAGAATGGACAGCAAGTTCCAAGTCCTGGGGCTGCAGTGTGCTTGGTGTACTCAAGGAACATCAGGGCAGCTATTATGGCTGTAGCGAAGGAGATGGGCAAAGTAGGAGGAAATGAAGTTGGAGAAGTAAGAGAACGGTAGAGAGCAGGCAGAGCATGTCAGACCTAATAGCCATGGTGAGAATTTTCAGTTTAATTCCAACAAAAATGAAAAGTAAAAATGGAAGTGATTTTGAGCAGAGGAGTGACATTATGTGACTTCTTTTACTTACTTTCCTTTTCCTTTAAGATCATTAAAAAATTTAATTTAATTTATTTATTTGGCTGTGCTGGTTCTTAGATGTGGCATACAGGATCTTTAGATGCAGCATGTGAACTCTTAGGCACGTGGGATCTAGTTCCCTGGTCAGGGAATGATCCCAGCCTCCTCTATTGAGAATGTGGAGTTTTAGCCACAGACCACCAGTGAAGTCCCCCTTCATTTTTTTTTCTCCCTTTTTTGGCCATGCTGTGTGGCTTGCAGAGTCTTAGTTGAACCCAGGCCCTCAGCTATGAAAGCGTGGAGTCCTAGTCTCCAGACTACCAGGGTATCCCCTATGTAACTTATTTTTGAAAACACCACTCTGACTGCTGTGTAGAAGATAAAGCAAGGCAAAGGCAGGGAGATGAGTTGAGCCGCTAATATAATCATCCAGCCAAGAGAGGATGGTGGCTTGGACTAGAGTGACGGCAATGGAGGTAGGGGCAAGAGGTCAAAGCTTGGGTATAGTTTAAAGGTATACTGACTCCACAGGTAGAGTCAACAGGGCTTGTTGATGAATTAGAAATGAGATGTGAAAGAAAGAGAAGAGTCAAGGCTGACCCCAAGTGTAGAGGAAACTAGTGAAGTATTTCCTGACCCCTCAAGCACAATTAATCTTACTTCTGTATTTCTCTTTAGCAACACTGTATTGAAATGATTTATTTATATGTCTGCTTCCTTACTAGACTCTAAGTTTCTCAAGGGCACAACCTGGATCTTAGTGATGAATGATGACATTTTCATTATCCTCAAAGTTGAAGGAGAAAGTGGGGATTAGAGGGTAACGTGTACTGCAGGAAATTGGAAGGGGCAGGAGGCAGTCAAGTGTAGCCTGGTGAGCACCAGCTGGGGAGCCTGGCAGGCTTGGATTTGAATCGTGGCTCCATCACTTGTAGCTTAGGACAAGTTACGTTAACCTCCTTTAGTTTTAGATCATGTAAAATGTGAATAATATTAATATTAATAATATGCACTTGATAAGGTGAATAAGGTGAATTCACTTGTTGTGAATAAGAAACTATACTCATCCCGCCCCTCTTTGTAGTCACAGGGTAGTCACCAGAGTCCTGGTTTGAGTTCCAAGTCACACAGCAAATTCACACTGGCTATTAATTTTACATATGGTAGTGTGTATGTTTCCACGCTACTCACTCCATTCATCCCACCCTCTCCTTCCCCAACCCCTGATGGTGTCCATAAGTCTGTTCTCTATGTTTGCATCTCCATTGCTGCTCTGCAGATAGGTTCATCAGTATCATCTTTCTAGATTCCATGCTTCTGCTACTTAGTTGTGTCCGACTCTGTGTGACCCTATGGACTGCAGCCTGCCGGGTTCCTCTGTCCGTGGGATTCTCTAGGCAAGCGTATTGGAGTGGGTTGCCATGCCCTCCTCCAGGGAATTGTTCCAGACCCAGGGATTGAACCTGGGTCTCCTGCTTTGCAGGGAGATTCTTTACCGCTTTCCAGTATTCTTGCTTGGAAAATTCCATGGACAGAGGAGCCTGGCGGGCTACAGTCTAGGGGGTCGCAAAGAGTCAGAGACAACTGAGTGACTGAACACACACATACACACACACACACACACACACACACACACACACACACACAAAAGAGATTGTAACTTATCCAATGTTTGTAAATGTCTATCCCATGAGATAAATTATGTCTGTTGCTCATATCTGCATCATCAGCACCTGGGATAGCACCTGTCGCATCACTGGAGCTCAGTAAAGGGAGTGGATAAACTGTGAGCCAGGTACTTTGCATACATTATCTCACTTGTCCTTATGGTACACTTTATAAATGAGGAAAAGAAAGCTTGATGAAGTGAATTGGCCCAAGGTTACATAGCTGGTAAATAACAGACGCATATTTCAATGAGATCAGTTTGACTGGGTGTTTAAAATAACTCCTCTGGTGCATGCTCATTATTTGATTTGTTTTCCAGTGGAGACTTTTCAGAAACTGCAGAAGGCAAAGGACGTTTTGACTAATGAAGCAAGTCGAGCCCGCTATGACCACTGGCGAAGGAGCCAGATGTCAATGTCATTCCAGCAGTGGGAAGCTTTGAGTGACTCGGTGAAAATGGTAGGTTTCTCTCTGGGATGAAGGGAATTTTTGAAGCTCAGGCTGCCCTGGATTAGACTTACATAGTAGCTTAAAGGGGCTTCCCTGGTGGCTCAGATGGTAAAGAATCCGCCTGCAATGTGGGACACCTGGTTTCGATCCCTGGGTTGGGAAGATCCCCTGGAGGAGGGCATGGCAACCCACTCCAGTATTCTTGCCTGGAGAATTCCCATAGACTGAGGAGCCTGGCAGGCTACAGTCCATGGGTCGCAAAGAGTTGGACATGGCTGAGCAACTAAGCATAGCACACAGCCAAGTAGCTTAAAGTGTCAATGGACAAAAGGAGAGAGAAGACCAAGAATCTGGATACAATGCAGTATCCACAAAAATCTTGTGAAAGGAAATTCAATACATCAGGGTCAGAAGAATCTCCAACTATGCTTTTCAGTCTCTTTGGCTGTTTGTATATGTATATGTAGATTTGTATACATGTATATATATATATATACACATATGCTTCCTGTTATCATCTATTGTTTGATACATTCTGATAACTGTGCTTCTCAAGTTGCTCATACAACACTGCCGAAGTTTGAACCAATGCAAATTCATATGCTCCATCTTTTTAGTTCATATGAGCCAGTTCTCTTTTCAAAGCTTAATAAAGTCAATAAAAATAGGACCTGATTAGTCAAAGAAATCTGTAAATCTTTCCTGTTATTATTTTGGTAAAAGAATTATTGGATAGATGCAGAGAGACTTTGAAAACATTCTGTTATTTTCTTCCATGCCATTAAAAAACCAAATATAAAATAATCTCTATAATTTTTATGTTATATATTTATCTTGTCCTTCCATGGACCATTGTAGATTGCAGAGAGAATATAATTTTAAAGGTTTCTACATTCTTAGTCATGATTTACATGATTTTTTTAATCTGCTTTTTTTTTTTCCCTACAGGGATACTTTTCTATAACATGAGACTTAAAAATGGAGAAGTTACCTTATAAGGAAGTGTTCAGGGACATGTTAGAATAAGTGTATAAAGTGATTCACATCTCTTAAATTCCAGTTCTTCAGGGTTATGTTCAGATTCCTTCTTAATAGTTTTTATATAAACAAGACTTGATCAAATTGTTTTTTCACTGATAAATGACCTGTACCAGTGAGAGAGGGTCTTTGAAGTAATGGGGAAGAACAATGCAAAACTCTCAAAGTATATAGTTAAAGCCACTCTACATAACATGTAAATGGTTTTCTTCATTTCATTTTAGAATGCAGTGTATATTCGTATGATTTGTTTACAGTTGGTTAATTATTTAAGAAAGACTAACCATAAGACTGTTGAATATACATACAAAATAACTAGAGAGAATCTTTAAAAAAATAGTGACTTAGCTTCACATACTCAAAAATAGGATTCTTCTACATTTTGTATATCCAAAATTCCTTGTTAACTCTGACTAAACATTGTTCTACCACCTCTATATAACCATATTTCTTTTCTCTTGAGTATTATACACTGTAACTGCTAGTGAATTAGTGACCCTTGCTATTTTAATGCCTTTTGATTTATAGTTCATTTTTCTTGATGATCCACTGAACTGTATTACTTAATTTTAACTGCTAATATCAAGTTAGCTGTGGATTTTTCAAAAACTCTTCTCCAAGTCCCTGTTCTAATTTATATTGCAGATGTCTTTCCATTAAATACTAATGTCCTATCTCCAAACACATCATTTCTGCTTAGAATTTAGTTTAATTATGAAGTGTTTGAGGGCTTATAATAATTACATTTCATATCTTACTGGCTGCATTATTGGTCTTGTCAGCAATGTTAAACTACTATGCTGGGCTACTGTTTGGTTCGGGATTTATTTTTATTAGTGGTACAAAAATGATGAAATGCATATCTTTCCACTTTAAATCAGCAGTGATATTTTTCCTTGCACAGTCTTTGTTTGGGCTCAACCATGCTGTTTCTGTATTTCTTCCTCAGTGAACTTTGAAACCCCTATACCAAGTTTCATGTGTTTTTTACCTCACTGGATAGACTTTCTTTTTTAAAAAAATTTTGTTTATTTATTTATTTTTGGCTGCACTGGGTCTTTGTTGCTGTGTGTGGGCTTTCTCTAGTTGTGGAGCGCAGGCTTCGGGGCACACGGGCTTCAGTAGTTGAGGCACATGGGCTCAGTAACTGCGGCACACAGGTTTAGTTGCCATGTAGCACATGGGATCTTTCTGGACCAGAAGTTGAACTCATGTCCTCTGTTTGGCAGGCGGATTCTTGACCACTGGACCACTAGGGAAGTCCCAGATAGACTTTTTATAACTTCCTTTCATTCCTTTCTGTTCTAATTCTCATAGTGACTTCTGCATGTGGAAACATCACATGCAGAAGTAAGGTTCTCTATAACATTTTAGTTGTCGATTTGTGTGTGTGTGTGCATTTTTTGTCCATCCTTTCACACTCACTACTCTAGAGAAATTAATAACAATTGTCATATCCAGTATTGTTCAGCGCCTATTAGATCACTACCGTTGTGTAGATAAATATCATCATTAGGGTATTTGGACTAGATATACTACATATGCCATTCTGACAATAAAATGGTTATAATTGAGGACTTGAGATTTTAGGTGACATTTATCTAAAACACATCTGCATGTTTGCTTGCCCTAAGGACAAATCACAATGCACTTTTGCAGCATCACACAGGTTCCTATCATGAGAATTTCATAGAGGGAATTCCTCACACAGCTTCAGGGATGATACATTTCTATCATTCAATGGTGATGAAACTCTAATTTGTATTTTTTTTCCCCCACAGCAAGTCCTTGTCACTTAACCAGCTATTTTATTTATTTATTTTTTATTTTACTTTACAATACTGTATTGGTTTTGCCATACATCAATATGAATCTGCCATGGGTGTACATGTGTTCCCAATCCTGAACCTCCCACCTCTCTTCCCCATATCATCTCTCTGGGTCATCCCAGTGCACCAGCCCCAAGCATCCTGTATCCTGTATCGAACCTAGACTAGCGATTCGTTTCTTACATGATAGTATACATGTTTCAATGCCATTCTCCCAAATCATCCCTCCCTCTCCCTCTCCCACAGGGTCCAAAAGTCTATTCTATACGTCTGTGTCTCTTTTGCTGTCTCGCAAACAGGGTTATCATTACCATCTTTCTAAATTCCATATATATGTGTTAGTATACTGTATTGGTGTTTTTCTTTCTGGCTTACTTCATTCTGTATAATCGGCTCCAGTTTCATCCACCTCATTAGAACGGATTCAAATGTATTTTTTTTTAATGGCTGAGTAATACTCCATTGTGTATATGTACCACAGCTTTCTTATCTATTCGTCTGCTGATGGACATCTAGGTTGCTTCCATGTCCTGGCTATTATAAACAGTGCTGCAATGAACATTGGGGTACACGTGTCTCTTTCAATTCTGGTTTCCTCGTTGTGTATGCCCAGCAGTGGGATTGCTGGGTCATAAGGCAGTTCAATTTCTAGTTTTTTAAGGAATCACCACACTGTTCTCCATAGTGGCTGTACTAGTTTGCATTCCCAGCAACAGTGTAAGAGGGTTCCCTTTCCTCCACACCCTCTCCAGCATTTATTGCTTATAGACTTTTGGATCGCAGCCATTCTGACTGGTGTGAAATGGTATCTCATTGTGGTCTTGATTTGCATTTCTCTGATAATGAGTGATGTTGATCATCTTTTCATGTGTTTGTTAGCCATCTGTATGTCTTCTTTGGAGAAATGTCTGTTTAGTTCTTTGGCCCATTTTTTGATTGGGTTGTTTATTTTTCTGGAATTGAGCTGCATAAGTTGCTTGTATATTTTTGAGATTGGTTGTTTGTCCATTGCTTCATTTGCTATTATTTTCTCCCATTCAGAAGGCTGTCTTTTCACCTTGCTTATAGTTTCCTTTGTTGTGCAGAAGCTTTTAATTTTAATTAGATCCCATTTGTTTATTTTTGCTTTTATTTCCAGTATTCTGGGAGGTGGATCACAGAGGATCCTGCTGTGATGTATGTCGGAGACTGTTTGCCTATGTTCTCCTCTAGGAATTTTATAGTTTCTGGTCTTACGTTTAGATCTTTAATCCATTTTGAGTTTATTTTTGTGTATGGTGTTAGAAAGTGTTCTAGTTTCATTCTTTTACAAGTGGTTGACCAGTTTTCCCAGCACCACTTGTTAAAGAGATTGTCTTTTTTCCATTGTATATTCTTGCCTCCTTTGTTGAAGATAAAGTGTCCATAGGTATGTGGATTTATCTCTGGGCTTTCTATTTTGTTCCATTGATCTATATTTCTGTCTTTGTGCCAGTACAATACTGTCTTGATGACTACTTAACCAGCTATTGATTTTACTTTTTCCTTTTTAGAAGCTCCTCCTGATAGTTTAATTTGTGAAACTTTTGATAAATCAATCACCAAAAGGGAGGGGATATATATGTATGAATGGCTCTTTCATTTTTCTGTACTGTAGAAACTAACACAACATTGTAAAGCAACTATACAACTAAAAAAGAATTCAATCAGGTCAATGAATATGTTGGAAATTTTAGTCTAGATATGTAATATTGGTTTAAAAAAGGGAAATTTAAATCTAGATATGTAATGTTGGTTTTAAAAAAGGGAATATGAAGTGGGGACTTCAGTAACTGTGGCCTTCAGATCTTGGAATAACTTGAAAACAGATACCTTTCCAGCTTAAAGAATTTAGGGAAATCATTACTGTCTTGGTAAATGGTTTTACCCCAAGGGATCCACAGTGTGAATGGTTCTTCCTCCAAAATGGCTTGAGGATGCTTCTGGAGAAAGGGTTACAGCAAAGCCACAGTCAAAATAAAATTCTGAGAAAAACATTCTCATAAGCTGTTAAAAGTGTCCCATGCTGTATCAGTTACTACAAATGCTTTCAGAGTATTTACTATAGGTCAGTCATTAATCCTCACCCCGTCATCTAAGGCAGACTGTAGGCGCTTTTATTCTGAGAGAAGTACTGAGACAGAGTCAAGATACTGTATTCAGGCCACCTAGCTGACCTGTGACACATACAGCTCACGTTTTCAGTTCTCTGGGCCCTGCAAGCTTGCATTTCTTATTCTCAGTTTTTCACTAAGTTTCTCAATATCCTTTGCCCTCCACAGACAAAGCCACTGGCCAGCCTCCTCTATTCCTTGCACATGCAAAAAACCCAAGAAACAAAGCAAACAAAACAATAACAACAGACCCAAACCAACCAAACTAAAACTAGCTTATATTTTACACCAGCTGAAGCCATTGCCTCTTTTTAAAATTAACACTTTTATTTTGAAATAAAACCTACAGAAAAATGCTCAACACTTGCATTTATAATTTAGCCAACAGTTGTGAAGTATATACTCGTAACCACTCCTCTCCCCAACACACATATTACTGGTACCCAGAAGCTCCCTCCTTAATATATTATGGCAATCATAACTCCATCTAATTCTTATTTTTTAATTTTTTATTTTTGGCCACACCCTTTGGCATGCTATATCTTAATTCCTTGACCTGGGATCAAATTTGTGTCTCCTGCAATGGAAGTGCGAACTCTTAACCACTGCACCACTGGGGAAGTCCTTCATTAAAATTTTAAAACCTAGTTGTACATATATATAGACTTGTCAGAGAAAATTTAGAAGACACCAAAATATAAAAAGAAAAAAAAAAAGACTTTATAATGCTGCCATGCCAAGATAACTCCATTAGTATTTTGATGCATTTCCTTCCAGTGTTTTCTGCCCATCATTTGTTAGTGTGAGAGCCGGTTACATTGAATGATGACATTGCTTTACAGGATCTTTCTTTGGGGAAGGGGAATTAGGATGATGCTCCTTTGCAGTTGAGGAGAGACAGGTTGAATGTGGGAAGAAGTGAGTTCTCTGGTTGGATCAAAGCAGAAGGCTTGAATATCCTTATGGTTTTAGGGTGTGCACAAGGCTATATTGCCCTTTAGTATGTATATTTTATGTATGTGTATCTACATATATATTTATTTATCTTTATTTGAATGTATCTTTGTACCTTCTAATTTAGTTGAGATCATCTATTTGTCATCATGTGTGTGCTCAGTCACTTCAGTCATGTCTGACTCTTTGTGGCCCCATGGATTGTAGCCCGCCAGGCTCCTCTGTCCATGAGATTCCCCAGCAAGAATACTGGAGTGTGTTGTCATGCCCCGCTTCCAGGATCTTCCTGACCCAAGGACTGAACCTGCGCCTCCTAAGTCTCCTGCATTGGCAGGCAGGTTCTTTACCACTAGCGTCACCTGGGAAGCCCATTTGTGGTCATGTTGGCTGCTATTCATAAATACCATATTATTAACATTTCTAAATTCTCTTAAAAAATGATGATGAACAGATTTATTTAAGATTCCAAGGAAGCATTTTACCAGGTTGTACTTTCCCTTTTTTCTGATGAGGTGCTTCTCCTGGTTCCTGTCTATGTGGTCAGTGTTAGTGCTCCTGAGACAAGTGGTAAGAAATTATGGTATCACTCTAAGCTCTGTAAGATGCTGATGATCCCTGCTCCTTCCCTGCCCCATCCCCTTCACGTTGCTTGGGTGAGCAAACATGGCCAAGTCCACATGCAATGGGCCACCGCCTCCCTATGTTGCTTTGTTCAAACTGGCAAATAAAGTGGTGCTCTGGGAAGGAGTTGGCAGCTGCAGTATTTTGAGAGAGTTCAGACTTCAGTGCACTGCAGATGAAAAGCCTGATGTCCCTTGCGTCATGGGATGGGTGTGTAGCAGAGGCAGTGGCCCCTTCTGTGAGTTTTGGCACACTTTTTAAATGTCACAACTTCTGAGTTTATTCACTAAGCCTTGGACTTCAGAAAATCAATGTTTTTGTTTTTGCTTGTGCTCTTGCTTTGCTTTTATTCTTTTTCTTTTTTTAGCACAGGAAAACAGTATCCTCATTATTAGGAAAATAATTTATTCTGCGGTTTTAATTTGCCCCAATACATGGCTTATGGGTTTTTCTTGGGTTTCTGAGTAACAGAGGTTACTGTTCAGTAGTGCTTTAGGAACAGCATCCCACAGTATCAGATGAGATTTCAAGAAACAGTTATGTTTATTATTTTGGCTTATGCCACAGTTAATTATTCTACTTGAATATTCTAGATACAGCAAACTCTCTCTCTTTCTTACTCTGTATTCATCTATTCTCCCTTTAATTTATCTACTCATCCATCCAGTTTTAAACATCTTAATAGGAAATACAGAGAGTTCCCTGGAAGTCCCAAGGTTAGAACTGGGCCCTTTCACTGCCGTGGTCCAGGTTCAATCCCTGGCCAAGGAAATAAGATCTTGAAAGCCATTCAGCTCGGCCAAAAAAAAAAAAAAAAAAAGGAAATACATATATAAGACATATGTGAAAAGGGTCCAAAAGCATGCATGGGTAAAAGTAATTGTCTCTTACCTTTGCTCCATTTTGAAGATCCATTTTTCATTTTTTCCTCACTCCTGACATCACCACCAGTAGCCAGAGCTAGGTTGGAAAAATTACACAGTTAAATTATTTGGCAAAGGACCACTACCAAGTATATTAGACACCATTCTAGGATATCGGGTCTCTGGGGAGAGTTTTCAAGTGTTTTGAATCTTGTGTTTGTCTAAAAATATAGGTTTAACCAGAAGTCAATGGGGGAATGCCCAACACTTGATTCAAAACTGTGACTTAAAAAATAATAAAACACTTAAAAAAAAACTAGTACAATAGGATATGTAATAAAAAGTGAGTCCATCTTTATTTCATACCTCAGTTCTACGTCCCTCTCCCAGAAAGCCACCATTGTAGTTTTTTGTGTTTTCTTTCAGAAAACTTCCATAATGTATACAGGTACATTCATAAAAAGTCTCCAGAATAATTCTGTCAGTGAATGGGAGGAAAGTGAAGTCACTCAGTCATGTCTGATTCTTTGTGACCCCCATAGACTGTAGCCCTCCCAGGCTCCTCCGTCCATGGGATTTTCCAGGAAAGAATACTGGAGTGAGTTGCCATTTCCTTCTCCAGGAGATCTCGACCCAGGGATTGAACCTGGGTCTCCTGCATTGTGGGCAGATGTTTTACTGTCTGAGCCACCAGGGAAGTCCATGCTGCTGCTGCTGTTGCTAAGTCGCTTCAGTCGTGTCCGATTCTGTGCGACCCCATAGACGGCAGCCCACCAGGCTCCCCCGTCCCTGGGATTCTTCAGGCAAGAACACTGGAGTGGGTTGCCATTTCCTTCTCCAATGCATAAAAGTGAAAAGTGAAAGTGAAGTCATTCAGTCGTGTCCTACTCTTCGCAACCCCATGGACTACAGCCTACCAGGCTCCTCCGTCCATGGGATTTTCCAGGCAAGAGTACTGGAGTGGGGTGCCATTGCCTTCTCTGAGGGAAGTCCATAATATCATTAAAAAAAACCAAATGGAGAGATATTTTAAAAGTTCTTGTTAGTTGATGGTAACTGGACTTGAAGTGAATTCACTTAAAATTAGGACGGATATTTCACAGTAAATATTGACTAACATCGTGCTTTGTGCCATGAGTTTCCTTAAAGAAAACTCCTGCAAAACATATATGCAGGTCAAGAAGCAACAGTTAGAACCAGACCTGGAACAACAGAATGGTTCAAAATTGGGAAAGGAGTATGTCAAATCTGTATTTGTCACCCAGCTTATTTAACTTATATGCAGAGTACATATTGTGAAATGCCTGGCTGGATAAAGCACAAACTGGAATCAAGATTGCAGGGAGAAATATCAATTATGCAGATGATACCACCCTTATGGCAGAAAGCGAAGAGGAACCCAACAGCCTCTTGATGAAGGTGAAAGAGGAGAGTCAAAAAGCTAACTTAAAACTCAACATTCAAAAAACTAAGATCATGGCATCCAGTCTCATCACCTTATGGCAAATAGATGGTGAAACAATGGAAACAGTGACAGACTTAATTTTCTTGGGCTCCAAAATCACTGCAGATGGTAACTGCAGCCATGAAATTAAAAGATGCTTGCTTCTTGGAAGAAAAGCTATGACAAACCTATACAGCTTATTAAAAAGCAGAGACATTACTTTGCCAACAAAGGTCCATAGAGTCAAACCAATGGTTTTTTCCAGTAGTCATGTATGGGTGTGAGAGTTGGACTATAAATAAAGCTGAGCACAGAAGAATTGATGCTTTTGAACTGTGGCATTGGAGAGGACCCTTGAGAGCCCCTTGGACTGCAAGGACATCAAACCAGTCAATCCTAAAGGAAATCAACCCTCAATATTCATTGGAAGGACTGATACTGAAGATCCAATACTTTGGTCACTGATGCAAAGACCTGACTCATTAGAAAAGACCCTGATGCTGGGAAAGACTGAGGGCTGGAGGAGGAGGGGACAACAGAGGATGAGGTGGTTGGATGGCATCACTGACTCCATGGACATGAGTTCGAGCAAGCTCCAGGAGATGGAGAAGGACAGAGAAACCTGGCGAGCTGCAGTCCATGGGGTCGCAAAAAGTTGGACATGACTGAGTGACTGAACAACAACTGCTTGTGCCATGAGTTTTCTTAAAGAGAAGATGTATAATCCAGAATTCTAATATTTGCCAGCTCTGCATTGATCATGGCTGGAAGGAAGGTCACAACAGTAGTAGGTTTAATCTCTGGCATGGCTCAAGGTACACAGTCCAGTTGTTTGTTTTTTGATAGTAAAATACACATAAAACCTACCATTTAACCATTTTTTTTTTAATTTTTACTTTATTTTACTTTACAATACCGTATTGGTTTTGCCATACATTGACATGAATCCACCATGGGTGTATATGAGATCCCAATCCTGACCCCCCCCTCCCACATCCCACCCCATTTCCTCTCTCTGGATCATCCCTGTGTACCAGCCCCGAGCATCCTGTATCCTGTATCGAACATAGGCTGGTGCTTTATTCTTACATGATAGTATACATGTTTCAATGCCATTCTCCCAAATCATCCCACCCTCTCCCTCTCCCACAGAGTCCAAAAGTCTGTTCTATACATCTGTGTCTCTTTTGCTGTCTCGCATACAGGGTCATCATTGCCATCTTTTTAAATTCCATATGTATGT